>JAOVYX010021110.1:0-16180 GCA_035668315.1 Drosera spatulata | reverse complement strand
ATGCAATTTAGACAATTTAAAGGGAATAAAAACAAACGTTTAGAATAACGAAATGATGTGTGATTTCATCCACATCAAATATTTTTTTCATTGTTTAGATAATATGGATTTTTTACAAATGTAGATTAACTCCAAATACAAAGCACGACTCTTAAATCATACGATCAAATCATACTCTTTATTTGGAGCAAATCCCCATTTCACATCTCGAAACACTACAAACGAGAAACTCTATCTAAGGTCTGGAAGCATTCTTGGCGCATAGCAACATGTTGCTTCATAAACATTTTTTTTTAAAAAGTAAGCAATGATAGCTTTGCAGCCATAATCTTGTTAACAACATGTTGAACATATCAAAAGAACTCTACCGACCAAAATGAAAGTGGGAAAAATTTTCATATTAAAAGTTTTTATGGATTCTATCCCATTTAGATAGCGGGACTGCATTGATCCCCATATCAACTTTACTCCAAATACAAAGTACAAAAAAAAGGTGAATTGTCGATAGGGGAGACATTTGAAAGACAGTATGGGATTGTAAACAAGGGAAAACATTGTCTATTTATAAGGGGGAAAAACTCTGGGGTACATATCCGTTTAAACTTTTAACGGAGAAAGTAAATACTTTGGAGAATTAAAATCTCTTCATCGGCGGTGTACAAGGCAGTAAAATAGCCTAAATTGACTTATGGTATGTTAAAAAATGATGGCATAGTCAAATCCTATCTAATTATCACTTTTGACTGAAAAGAAGTAAATACTTTGGCAAATCTAGATCTCTTTATCGACGGTTTTCAGGCCGCCAAATCGCCTTATGCTACACTTCATCGACGAGTTTTTTTAAATAAAATATTTCTTTTTTTGAAAAGATCAGTCATAAACTTCAGTGGATATAAATGTTACGCCCCGAAATCCAGATCAACTGACATGTGACGTTATGTCGCTATGTGTCCATAACAAGGCCAAATAACCCGAATTGATTTTAGGTATAGAAGTCAAGGAACTACCTGTACATCAGACAATATAATTTACAATTATGTCATCACAACTCTAAATTTTCTTATAATAATCTAGAATATTACATGTCTGAATACTACATTGATCCAAAATATGTGAAGCTATCTACATGCGTGCTTCCTCACTCTACGCCGCTCCAATCTCAACCTGAAAATAAAATCCATAACCCATGAGCACAAAACTCAGCAAGCTAAGACGATAATTTCAATTTTCAGGGAGTTCTCCATCGACTATGGCAAATCATTGAGAGCTCCTGAAGGAACCCCCGAAGGGAAGCAAGTAATAAAAAGATATACTTAGGTCATATTAGTCAAACAATATATCGTATCGTATATATATGTCATATCCTTTTTGTGTCTTTCCTTATTATTAATTGGCAAGTCCCTAACAAGAGTACAAGAGGGCAACTCTGAAAGATGTGAGAAATTCGGGTATGTATTTAATCAACTCTTGCACGAAGCCAACAACTTTGGCGTAAAGCCAGCAATCACAACTCTGGTACGAAGTTAATATCCACTCTGGGACGAAGCCGATAACCATTCTGGCATGAAGCCAATAACCACTCTGAAACGAAGCCAATTACATCTCTATCATGAAGCCAACAATAATACGGATTCAATCACTGACCGGGAAAGTCTGTTCAAAAGGTATTCTTTTTGTTTACCGCATTCAGTCAGGTTAGCTAGACCCAAAGAATATGTCCGGGCCTTCCTACAGAGAGTTAATCGTCCCATGGCACAGCCACCGTGGCCTCATTGCCGCTGCGTGCATGGGAAGGGAACAAGAAGCTACTGTTCCCTCCCTAGCTAGTTCCTTATCCACTTGTCTATCATAAGCCTTAATCAACCAATACACAATAGAGTTCCATGACTCTAGACATTTTCACTTGGCGTCCAAGATGACAGCCCTCAATCCCCCAACAATATCTCAAGGATGACAAATACTATCCCAATGGATACAAGAAGAGATACACGGCTCAACTTTACTCGACACATGGTCATAATTATGACACTTTATGTTCATAGTTATATCGATTATATGTCATCCTTAACTGAGTTTACCCAATTCTGTTCATTATTACTGGGTTCCAATGATGGTATTGTTTTACATTCATTAATTCAATCATTCAGTAACATCCCCCCCCCCAGATGATTGTTGAAGGGTATATATGTATAATATATCCTTTTTAATCCCGATTCCTCGCATAATACAATAGATGATATATAATACATAACCATGGAATACATAACATAGAAAGCATGTTCAAAGACTAGACATAGCATGCATAACACATTTAAATCACCCCTTTACATAAACCCATGGAAACAAACCCGAATATAAAACATGCCCGCTTAAGCCACATCGGCCTAACATATACTAACAAGTAACAATACAACTACTAGCCTCTTTAAGTGTTTTCACACCACATCCAACATAATATATGACCACACATAACCATGAATAACCACCACCACATCATTATTTTCATGCTAACACCTCCTAAACAACGAAATAACCTAGATAAAAAAGCACCAAAACAACACAACATATAAGACAACCCAAGGCATCCCAAAATCTCCATAACCATATTGCCTCATCACATCCAACAAGTTCATACCACCCGCTTATCACCATTTTTCATAAATCATTACCAAGTCCCCGTATGTACATAAACATAAACCCAACATCATCGTCATCTCAACGATCTAACTACATCGAAGCACATATATGCCCATCGGCATCACCACACTTCCTCCTCGAAACCCATCATGAAATTCTTATCCACCACAACCTACAAACAAGAGCAATACAACTCACATACACACATAATCGCATCCTCGCCAACACAGAGGTATCACATCAATGACCACACATTTAACCCGCAAGCAATCACACATTTTCATGGGTTTTCATGGAAGGTTTAGTGGAGGTTACCTCCCCCATATGTATTCCTTTACACGCAAAACAAGGCGAATGACTAAACGAGGACAACACCATCGTCGGACCTGTCGGGTTGCTACTGGGCCTTGTCGGGCCTGTAGTCAAGCCAATGTCGAGGCAATGTCTAGCCGATGCCCAAGCGCTGTCGGTCCAGTGTCGGGATGCCAGTCTATGTCGGGCTGCTAACGGGCATATCGAGCTTCCAGGCCGTCGTCGGGCTGGTAGAGCTGCTTAGGCCAATCGTCGGGACTGGTAAAGCTGCTTGGGCCTGTCAGATTGCTCGGGCCTGATGTTGAGCTCACTATTAAGGCGTTGTTCAGCCACTGTCGGGCTGCTCATAGCCCCCTGGTGGTTGGCGTCGCTGCTGTTCCCCAGAAACAAGGTCAGACGAATGTGTTTTATGGAGTTTGAAGTAGTGGTTCATGGTGGAAGATGATGGTGACGTCAGAGTTGCTATCTAGGCTACGGGTGGTCGGATCCGCTCATTGACGACTTCATGCGGCTGTGCACTACGATCGATGATGGGGATCTTGGTGGTGGCAGGGGTTTGGTGAAGATGATGGTGGTGAAGTGGTAGTGTGCGGTGAAGCTTCGGGGGGCCGTGATTGGGGTTACGGGTGGCCGAAATCAACTCATTGATGAGCTCTGGTCGGTGGTCGGTGGTGGTGGCTACTTGGTGGTGAGGGGAGCCGATGAGAGGAGAAAAGGGGATGAAGAGAGGTGAAAGGGGAAGTAGGAGATAAGGAAGAGGTGAGATTTTTGTGGGTGAAGTTGGTGGTAGTGGATGGAGTTTGGTGGCTCGGTGATAGTGAAGGAGGGAGGAGAAAAGTGGGTGTGGGAGATAAGGAAAATAAGGAAGAGGCGGATGTGATTGATCCACTCCTCGCAATATCTCATAAGCTGTATTTATCTATGTTTTGTATGGATTGTTCGTGCATAATTAATCCTTATCGGTTTTACTATCCTTTTCATAATCATGTCTTGTTCAATAATCTCATATTTTCGGGGTTAAATCTGGAACCCTAACGTGCAATAATTTTAACGTTGTAATGTTAACCGTTCAGTAAATTTCATTCGCGTGTTCCTTATATACATATTGTTGTATATTTACTACCCGATAAATATTTTTAAAATCGAAAATTTTCTAGGTATTACAATAAATGTTTTTTTCATTTAAAAAAATATGTTTTATTTTTTAAAGTAAGATGGATATTTGGAAATGCAGATTAACTTCAAATACAGAGCACGACTCTTAAATCATATGATCAAATCAAACTCTGTATTTAGAGTAAATCCCTATTTTACATCCGGAAATATTGCACAGAAGAAACTCCATCTATGGTCTGGAAGCATTCTTGGTGCGCAGCAACATGTTGACTCACGGATATTTTTTTTAAAAGTAAACAATGATAGCTTTCCAGCCATATTTCTCGTAACAACATGTTGAACATATCAAAAGAACTCTGTTTGACAAAATGGAGGCTGAAAAAATTCTCATATAATCAATTTTTCTAGACTTTGCCCCATTTAGATGGTACGACTCCATTGACCCCCATATCAACTTTTACTCTACATACAAAATACGAAAAAATATGAATTGTCAATAGGGGAAACATTTGGAAAACAGTATGAGATTGTAGACAAGTGTAAAGCGAGAGAAAACACTGTCTATTTATAGGGAAAAAAAACCTCTAGGGTCCGTATCCATTTAAACTTTCGATGGAAAAAGTAAATACTTTGGCGAATTAAAATCTCTTCATCGTTTGTTTTCAAGGCAGTCAAATCGCCCAAATCGCCTTGTGCAAAGCTAAAAAAAGATGGCATAATCAAATCCTATGCGAATATCACTTTCAACGAAAGAAGTAAATGCTTTGACAAATTAAAATCTCTTAGTCGGCCGTTTTCAAGATAGTCAAATCGCCTAAATCGCATAATGGCTACACTTTCCATGATGGCATAGTAAAATCCAATCCGATTATGACTTTTGCGGATATGTTGGTATTCTTTGAAGAAGATTGGTTGATGCATTACTCACTATCCGTCGTAACCTTTAGTGGATATTTCTTTTCTTTTTCTTTTTTTTCTTTTATTTTGTTTATCTCTTTCTTTTTTTATCTTTTTTTTCTTGAGTATGATGGAGATGAGCATAGAAGAGTAATCTGGTTGAGACTCTTAGGATCCACATTGGTTTGACGATTTCAGTTTCTTGACCTACAAAACTGATGCGAAGCCAGTCAACGTTGTAAATATGACTGCTTCCACATTCGTTGTAAAACGTGCAAATTTGTTTTTACCCCTCTAAAGTTACTAATGTAGATAACGAAGCAGGGGTCGATCCCACAGGGAATGACGAATGTCGAACTAAACACAACTTAAAATAATTTCTATCCTAAGAAAAGGGGTAAGATTAAATATAAAATGTAGGGGGGTGTTTTAACTATTTAAAAGGAATAAACTAAAACTAAACTAACGAATCAAAAGAAGATAAAATAGAGGTAGAATGTAGAGTGGTTTACTTAAGTTGGGAGGAATGTAGGGATGATGGTTGAATCATTTTGAGTCACTTAGATGAATCACGGATGTTTCTGAATTTTAGATGTAATGATTAACATGGAATGGTTGTAATGAATTTTGGCTTAACTCACTACGTTCCTTAGCTTCTAACTTCCAATTAGCTCGAATAGTTAAACTAACTCAATAGATCTAAATCATTTCAATTAACTCAAACATGATTTAAACATAAGAGTTGAATCATAACATGGAACTAACATCCATAACAATCATAGCGATTAGCTTAAACCAATCATGCTACATGCATATGAAACCATTGATTATATGATAAGCATATTTGGTGATCAATCTAAGAAACACATGTTATATGATAATTCTAACAGGTTTCATACAACATTTTAATCATCAAACATCTCTGGTTACTTTCATATACTCATCATCTCATGATCTAAGGTCATCAAAACTCATCAACACATCCCTACTAATGAACTACTCACACATAAGTATCAAACAAAGCATGGAATGAAACATGACAATGTAAACAAACATTCTATAGAGTCAAAGTTACTGAGAACGAAGGTTTTACAGCGCTCAATGCGTTCCAAACTAATGTCCAAAGCTAAGCTATGCGTTCGCGGATCAAAACTACTTGAAATTTCCTCCCAGGCTTCTCCTCTTTGCGTCTCGCCTCCCTTGATCGCCTTCGCCGTTCCTAAGCTCTCTCTCTTCTGTATTATGTTTAGAAGAACCCTAGGGCACATACTTATAGGCTTAGGTCGAGACCAGATCGACCCGACGGCTGAAAACAGGTGATTTTGCTGAATTATGCTCCATCCCGCCCGCGACACCAGGGCTATAACCTTAAAACTAATACAAAAAAAATACTAAACGACGTTCAAAAATTCTAAAACTTATACATCATATATAAACATGCTAATCTAGCTTAAAGACGTGAAACGTTGCTGTATTAACTCTCGAGGCACGTGAAACGACGATGACTCGCGAATTCCAGCTTTTTGAGCTCATGACTTGCCATTTTCTTTATCCTTCTTTATTTTTGTTCCTTTTTGTTCCAAACTTTGCTCCAATCTGTCAAAAACATAAAAACGCAGTAATACCAACATTTCAAGATAGAAAGACGCTAAAAACATAAAATAGACAATACAAAAGGAATAAAACAAACATTTAGAATAAAGAAATGATGTGTGTTTATGCCCACATCAAAAACTCTAATTATAAATGCTCAATTGCAAAATTTAGGTACAAAATTTAGGCATTGTAGAGGTAATATTCAAAGATGCTCATGCAGAGGAGTTTGAGTTTGAGTTGGAGTTTCTCCATTCTATAAGTTGATTTGTGTGCATCTGTTGCATCGGATCCTAAGAAATTGATGATAAGAAAAACAATATCATCAAGGAAAGAAGGTCGTGACTCAAGGACAGAAGGGTATTGGATAACAAGACAGCAGAGTGGAGATGGTCAGCGCCAGGAAAGTGCAGTCATGATGAGTCCCACCTCTGAGAGTCAGATAAGGCAGCAAGGAGAAGGCAACACTCCACAAATCAACAGACCTGGTGAACAATGCTGAGTGTTCTGATAAAGAAAACTGAAGCAGCAGAGCTCAGTACAGGACAAAGGCAGATACGTCACAGTGACAGTTTTCACAGCTAAGGGAAGAGTAGATGTATGCTTTAGAGTTTCATTTGAACTCTATCATCAGAACCACTATAAACCTGGTGTCGATTACTTTTCTTGCATATTTATTGTTCTTATAATCTAGTCAAATATAACTAAAATTGAAAACGGTTGTTATAAGAAATGGATGAAACTATAATACCCTGAGACTCAAAACCAGCAGAGAGCAAAGCAGATCTGAAAAATCGATAGAGTTACTCCTTGGCTCTACTGCTACAAGCATTTATTGAAAACAAATCTATTCAATCCCCCCCTCCTTCTAGGTTTATTTTTTTCCTTAGGATCAACAATTGGTATCAGAGCCTGTCTCTTTAGGCTTTACAGCTTTGAATCGAAAAAGGTCTCTCTTTTACTTGATTATTTCTGGCAAAGAAGTTACTAACTAGCTTGTGAGAATGTCTCAGCTCGGCACTCATGTTAGTCCTCCCTTGTGTATTGCTGATAAATTCATGGAAAAAAAGGATAAGAATGCACATGGATGCTATTGATAGGAGAATCTTCAGAACCATAATACAAGGATCTTTCATTCCCATGGCAGAAGATCCAAGAGATGACAAAAAACTAGTACCAAACGATGAGAAAGATTACACAGAGAAAGACGGGGAACTTGTCTCCTTCGACAACAAGGCAATGAACGACCTGATTGTTAGGACGGAGGGAACCTCTAAGATCAAAGAAAATAAGGAGAATGTGCTAATTCAACAACATGAAAGAATCCAGATGAGAGAAGGCAAAAATCTCACAGACTTCTATGAGCGCTTTAATGTACTGATCAACGAAGTCAAGGACCTGGATCATCCTATTGAACAGAAGACTCTGAATCTGAAAATCATGAGGTGTCTTACCTCTGAATGGGATGCTAAGACGACAACAATCAGAGAGTCAAGAAATCTGAGTACCACCACTTTGCCAACACTATTCGGAGTCTCGTACACCTACCAGCTGAAAATCCTTCAAAGAAAAGAGGAAGTAGTTGAAAAGAAAAAGAATCTTGCACTGAAAGCAACAGAACCTATAAAGAAGGAAACCACATGAGAATCCAGCATCACTGAATCAGAAGAGGGGCACTCAGAAGAGGACGCAGTCTGCTGGCTAGAAAATTCAAAAGATTCCTATGAAACAAGAAAAGAAGAATTTTCACGAAAGAACAACCAAAAGACAAAGCAGCAAGACTCAACTTGTTTCAACTGCTGAAAATAAGGGCACTTTGTTGCAGATTGCGGAAAACCTCCGAAATATGAATGTAGAAAAAGAAAGGGACCAGACAAGAGGGACTACAAAAAGCAACAGAAGGCCCTAGCAGCAATGACATTGAGTGACTCAGAAGAGGAAACAGAAACAACATCAACTACGGAGGCACAGCTGTGTCTAATGGTAAGGAGCGAAGATGCGAGAGTGGTAAGGGGATGATTGACATGGTATTTGATTTTTTCACAAACCTAAAATCAAAACGTTAATGTTAGATGTTTCTTTGTATTGGATGCTAGTTTAACCCAAAATATGCATTTTGGGTGTTTGGTTGTATGTATATAGCAGGGGAGCTTGATTTTCAGCTAATTTTTTTTGCCTAGAATTCCAGTTTTCTGACGAAAATGGTCCTTCTATCACTAATTAGCGACGTCATCCATCGCTAAATTTACAATCCAGGAAATAAGAGGTTGCGACAGATACTGGTTCAGTTCGTCACTAATTTGCGACAAAATGACCAAGTCCGTCGCTAAGCATGATTCCAAGTAGGTTGCAACCAACCTTGTTTCAGTCGCTAATCTGCGACGGAGCCATTGCGAATTTGCAATGGATAACCTATGTTCTATCGCAAAATCCAGTTGTGATCGGACTATTAGCAACAGCCAGTTCCCGTCGCAAGTCCGTCGCAAAACCTTGTTTGCGACGAAATTAGCGATGGAAGTGACTATCACTAATTTATTGAATTTTTGTAGTTTAAGTTCAGCAACCTTCTGATAAAGCACAAGTTGGACACTTCAGATAAGCTGAAATAGACTCTACTCAGGGTACAGGAGACTCTCACAAAAGAGAAGATCTTTGAAGACTCTCTGGTCGAGATCCAATCTGGGACATCAAGTCTGAAATATGACATAACTCATCTGTCCTGAATTACTACAGAAGCTGAAGAGGCAATTCAGAAAATATTACAACACTTCAACTTATAAAGCCTTGAAAACAACACCCTAAATTCTTAATGAATATAAAACAAAAAAGAGGGAGTAGACTAGTTTAAGTAATGTAGTTAGACTACTATTTCTGGGATTATAAGTTTGTAGTCTTTTCACTAGATTTCATTACTTTTGTTCTTCTGCTCTGGTCAAATTGAATGATATCTTTGCGTTATTTTTGTTGATGTGTTACGTGTTACTCTGAGACTAAATGATTCAAGTTGTCTTAGTTTTTTCTTTAAAATTCATCAAATAAGGGAGATTGAAAGTACATTACTGGATTTGATGAACCAAAGGATTACTAACATATGTGATCAAGTGTGCTTAAGGTTAACAGGTATTCTGTTAGATACTGGGTATCAGACTACCAGATACAGAATGATAAATGCTCTGGTAAGAACGACAGTTATGAGATCAGATCAATCTCTTGTAGAAGCTTTAGATAGAACAAGTGGCCTAGCACACATAAGCCTTATGAGTTTTGTAAGGATCGTGTCTGAAACAGTGAAGTTGGGAGTATCAGCTCAGTTGTGATCAGATCAATCCTCAGAGTAGTTCAAGAAAATCTACAAATGGTCAGAAGCAGATCAGACAATTTGAATGAGTCTTATGGAAGTTATCTGCTCAGACGTTTATGTGCTATTGAAGACTGTACCAGAGATTAAAGAGGACTCATCACATGACGTGTTGAAAAAGAAATTGGGGTTGATTGGAGAGCAAGCCTCAAGCCTTGGTCTATATAAGGCACAAGGATTGCAGAGAAAAAGTAACGGAAGAAGTCACTTCTACTTTTCACATCTACGAATCAAAGTGCACAAACTCTCTCTCTCTCTCTCTCATCAAGAAAACTTTCAAGTGTTCAACAAGAATCAGTTTTCTCTGGAACATCATGAAGGAGACGATGACTGATTCAAGTCTTCTTACTCTGTGAGTCTGTTCCTTTTGGCAATCTACTGAGCTTGGTCTTTCGATCCTGCGAGATTTGTTGAAATCTGATTGTGTGTAAAGGTTATTGAGTGTTCCTAAAAACTCAATCTATTGAACTGTGATCCGAAGCGATTTAGTGGATTCCCTTCTTTGTTAGTACACTGCTAACAAGAGGAAGAGTGGATTAAGTTCAAATCAGTTCGTTAACAATGATTTGAGTCTTAACCATTATAAATTGTATGTTCTTTGTTTTTGTCTTTATCTTCGTTGTGTCAATCACTGTTCACTCACTACTCTGATCAGAATTAAGATTTTTTTTAATAAGAATCTTGACTGATCATCGTTTGATCATCGATCTTATAGGTTAGATCATACATTAATCTGTTACATGCGTGACAGAAGAGTTGGACACAAATTCTTGATCGATATCTTTGGATCAGAAATTTGGTTGACTTAGTTGATAGATTGATCATCATCTTTTCGATTCTCCAATCAGATTGATTGACTGTGGACAGAGTTATGTATCCGATCTTTTCCGCACAGATTACTGTTTTCCATTGCATAGTTAGGTTTTAGTTATTGAAATTTTTAGAGCAACCTATTCACCCCCTCCCCCTCTAGTCTGTTCCTGTTACAATCACAAACAGATGGACGTAAAGAGTTCTTTCTTGAATGGAAGACTTCAAGAAGAAGTATACGTCAGACAACCTCCTGGCTTTGAAGGTCCAAACCACCGAGACTACGTCTACAAGTTAAGTAAAGCTCTGTATAGGCTCAGACACGTCCCCAGATCCTGGTATGATACTCTCTCTGACTTCCTTACTGAAAATGGTTTTAGAAGGGGAGTCATCGATACCACTCTCTTTACTAAAATGCATAAAGATAAGCTTTTTCTTGTACAAATATACGTGTATGACATTATCTTTGCATCTACAGACCTTAAATTGTGTGAGAGATTCTCTAAATTCATGCAATCGCCTTTTGAGATGAGCATGATGGGAGAATTAAAATATTTTCTTGGATTACAGGTAAACAGATGGGTAATGGCATATTCATCTCTCAGATAAAATATCTGAGAGACATCTTGAGATAATATGGGATGGAGGCATCTGCCCATATGAAAACTCCCATGAGCCCATCTGTCAAACTTGACAAAGACGAGAATAAGGAATCTATTGATGCTATCCTAGTCAAGCCCAAGTTGAAGCTGGTAGAAAACTTTGTAGGCAGATTTGTGAACGATATGGGAATTGAGCTTCAGGATCTCGGAAAGAAGGATGCTAACACTATAAAAAAATAGTGTCATAGCGACCTACTCTTTTGTAGCTATTGCTAATTGGCGACCAAAAAGAAACATGTAGTCGCTAAACATATTTTATGACAGAAAAAATGGTAGTCGTAATTTACCAACAGAAGCTAAACTACAGTCGCAAAATAGTGACGTAAAAAGCAGGTCGATCGCAAACTCTGAATATGGTCACAAAAACAGATCTGATTTTAGACACACACATACCCACACACCCATACCATCTCCCAAACGCACATCTCCGGCTCCATCGAACGAACCACCGCGCACACCACCATGCATACCGGCACTCCTCTCTTCTGACCACCTCTCTTCCGACACTCCTCTCTTCCGACACTCCTCTCTTCCGGCCACCTCTCTTCCGTCGAACAAACGACCGTCGTCCAAGGTCGCCGCCCCACCACCTCTGCTCTCCCCCCAATTTGCTTCTCACTGTCGTCGGAGGTTGTCGCCGCCTCCGACGTTGAAGCTCGCCGCTGCGACTGTCCGTGGGTCATTGGAGGAGTTGTGATTATTGGGATTGTTTAGTTGCAAAGCCTCTTTAATCAACAAATCCACATCTCAAAATCCCTAAATCACTAAAGTGAATTTCTAAACCTTTTATTTAGTTATTATTGAATGTTGGGCTGATTTGGAGGTTGTTTGGATGATTTGGGTTGTTTGGAATATTTGGGGCTTTTGGATGTTTTGCAGAGGTTGATTTGGATGTGATAGGAATGTTTAATCCCTCCAGTTGTATAGAAATTGATGAACAAAACTTAGAAGTATTAGCCATGATGTTGTTAGTGCGCTAAGGCTAGGAATTAGTTGGTAATATGCATCTAGGTTAGATGCTGGAGAGCAGACGGCCACAAATGGAGAGCATTGTGGGCTATCAGATGCAGACTACTACAGAGAATTACAGCAAGGCAGCTAAGACATGCATGGACAATAAAAGACCTGCAAATGCTTCAGGATCTGAGATCTATCTTGCAAACAAGGGGCCAACTTAGGAATGCATAAAGGATTGCATCAGATCTGGGTACAAACAAGATTACAGCAGTGACTTGGTGTAGACGAGGTCTCAACGGTACTGAGTGGAGACTGAGTTGCAGCAGACTGGAGTACAGCAGAAGTGGTTGCTAAGGTTGGGGCAGAAGTTTGAGGATTGATCAAGTCAAAGATTTGAGGTATGCAGTGACAGTACGAGGATAAGAAGAAGATGAGCTTTCAATATCAGTGAAAGAGTAATATGTGACAAGCTGTCACCATCAGATCAAGTACAATCACGGTTCTATTCCCTCAGTCTATAAAAGGGGATGAAAGAGCTCAAGGAACAGTGCTGTTGAACAAAGAATTGAACATACAAAGTGTGCAAAATCAATCTGAATTCAAGGCTGTTCAAGTGAGCTAAATTAAAGAAGAACACAAAAAAGAGTCCAGCATTGAAGAACTAAAGCTGTAGCAGAGTCCAACAAAGGATTGGGGCAAAGGATCTAGGTTCTTCGCCTTCGACAAGTTAGCTAGCTTGTAAAGGGGTTGTCTTGTAAGCCAAAAACAAGATGATAGTGAACTCATCTCTTGGATTGACTATACTGGTCATCAAGGAAAGAATGAACTAAGCTCTCGTTTATCAGTTGATAACGAGTGTCTGAACCAGTATAAATCATGTGTTCTCCACTTGCTTTTATTACTTTGCATTTTTAGAGCTGTTAGAAATCAATAAAAACAGCAAACAAAGACAAACTTTCAAAGTACAAGTCTCTATTGCAGACATGAGAACCTTGGTAGTCTTCAAAGATCATCAGCGTACTTGAAAATAATATTCCCCAAAATTACACTGAAAAATTCAATACAACCTATTCACCCCTCCCCCTTCCCCTTCTAGGTTGTACCTGTGGATCTTATAATTGGTATCAGAGCCTGACTTTCCAGACCTAATAGTTTTGGAAAGAAAAGGTCATTTCTTTTGATTTATTTTTACAAAGAAGTTATTAACAGTTTATTTTCTGAAGAAAACATGGCTTCTCCAAAACTACCCAAATGTCGCAACAATGGAGAGCCACCAACATGCTCATTTGACAAATTCAATCACTTGAAGCTGAGAATGCTTGCACATCTAGATTCAATAGATGAAAGAATGCATGATATAATTACAGATGGGCCACACGTACCAAAGATGCCATATCTAGTTGATGCATCTAGGGAAGTGGACAAACCTAAATCGCTCTGGACAAAAGAGGACTGTGACTTAGTGCTGGTGGACAGAAGGGCAAGAAATCAAATATTCAAAGCTCTTGACGATGATATCTTTGAGATAGTGGTTCATACAACCATTGCTTAGAAAGCATGGGATGCTCTACTACTCAGGAATGAAGGAAAAAATGAAATCAAAGAAAGCAAGAAGGATGTCCTGATGCAGCAGTACGGTTGGGTCTTAATGAGATCTGATGAAAATTTGACCAGCTTCTATGAGAGATTCAATGTACTCATCAACAATCTCAAAACTTTAGAGAAGACTTTTGACAACAAGGAAGTCAACCTGAAGTTAATGAGATCACTTGGTGAGATCTGGGGAACAAAGACTACAGCAATATGGGAGTCCAGAGATCTTGCTAAGATTTCCTTGGCATAGCTATATGGTGTGCTTCATACCTACAACTGGAAATTGAGTAGAAAAGACAAACTGATGAGGCTAGGAAGAAAACTCTGGCCTTCAAAACCCAAGAAAAAATCCTGAGATCCATGTCAGAAGAGAAAACCAGTGATACTTCCTCTGCAAGTGAACAGCCAATAACAGAAGAACTTCCACTGATGGGCTAGCAGTTCAGAAAGCTGTTCAAACAGAAAATCTCAAGAAGAATTTCTCCAGCAAGGTCAAAGAAGGAGGTCTGCTACAATTGTGGAAAGCTAGGACACTTTGCTACACAATCCCGACGACCTACACAAGAATTGTCTACACAGAGGAACAAAAAGGAATATACCAAATGGAGCTCTGGAAGGAAAGAAAAGGGCAAGGCCTATGCTGCTAAAACCTGGAGTGAGACAGACTCAGATGATGAAGAGACAATCTCAAATGCTCAGCTCTGACTCATGGCAAGAAATGAAGAAAAATAACAGGTATTTGATCTCTCTAACTCAGATGATACTCCAGAGGGATTGAAGAAGGCACTTCATGAAACCTCTAAAAGCTTTATTTCCCTTTCAAGGGAACATAAAGAGAATCTTGAACTGATTCAAAATGAAGAGATTAACTGTATAACAAGTGACCTACCAGTGGCTCAAAATGGGCTGAAGAAATCAGATGAGAAGGTAAAACTCCTCAATGCAGTAGTGGAACACTCACAAACAGAAATGCTAAGTTACAAGCTCAAGTAGATACATGGAATGTAAGGACCCTGAACTTGCAAAAGCTGCTAAACATGAGCCAATCCTCACATGATAGGTCAGAATTAGGCTACAAGGACTGGTTGAATGACCTTTCGCACTCAAAAGTGAATGATAATGTCACAACTAGTCAGAAAGAGGTAGAGCAGACCTCTATAATAGTCTTGCAGAAGGGTAAAATTTCCACTGCATAAAAGAAGCAAAGGAGTAAGGTCTCTACTGCTGAAACCCAAAGGGTTAAATCCTTGAGCAAAGTAACAGCACAAAATGGTGCAAAAACACCACAATGTGCACATGGCCTGGAATTATAAGAATAAAACCAACAAGAGATTATACAGACCCCAGTATGCACCAAATTACTCAGTGTGGAATAACACTTCCAATACTGCATGAAGAAAACCACATCTGAATCCCATCTGTACATGCAGAATGCAGCAGAAGGGGTGGAGAAACACTAGCAGACCACCTAGCGCAATAAGACCAAGGGTCTACTGCTACACTTGTGGCAAACCTAGTCACAAATCATTCGAATGTTGGACTCGACACAAGAAAATTATTCAAGTGTGGGTGCCCAAAACTAACAACAAGGACCCATATTTGTGGGTATCATGTACAAGATTTCAATCCTTTATTGCAGGAACAACAGGATGGAACATGGTACTTGGACAGTGAATGCTCAGGACAAATGACTGGGAACAAAAGCATTATGAAAGATTACAGAAAGGAAGAATGACCCCTAGTCATCTTTGGATGAGACAAGGTAGGTAAAGCTAAAGGTTTTGGAACCCTTGGTATAGGTTCTTTAATCTTTAGAGATGTAGCTTATGTTAAAGGTTTAAATCATAACCTGATATCCATCAGTCAGTTATGTGACAAAAATTATGATGTTTCTTTCACTCATGATTTATGTGAAGTAAAAGACAAAGTCATCAAAGAAGTCAAGCTGATAGGAACTAGAAAAGGAAACATTTATGCAGTAGACTTCAATGCATCTCAATCAGCACAAATTACATGTTTCTATACAAAAGGTGCTGAAGATACATACTGACTATGGCATAAGAGATTAGCACACCTGATGTGGATGAAATTACACATCATTTAATTACTCTAAACGTTTGTTTTTATTCCCTTTAAATTGTCTAAATTGCATTTTTAGTTTCATTTTTGCTTTGGATGTTGGTACTGCTGTATGTTGTGATTTTATGGCAGATTGGCATGGAATTGAAGAAAAATGAAGAAGAAT
>JAOVYX010021109.1:0-16180 GCA_035668315.1 Drosera spatulata | reverse complement strand
AATAGGGGAGGGAGAAAGGCGGATAAGGAATCCGCGTTTGGCCACGTGTCAGTTTTCTATTGGCCGATTAAGGATAATTTCTGATTACGTCATCCCTTCGATTTACATTCGGTATAAATATCTTGCCCGATTATCGAACTGAATATACCAAAATTCTCAAAATTTTATAACGAGTTCATATATTCAGTTAAATTACGGTTTTGAGAATAAAATTTTAACCCTTATAAGTAACTGCATATCTTTTATTAAGTTCGACTTACCATAAATTATTATTTTTAATAATTTAATATAAATAAAAATTCAAGTTATTACACTTGTGGTCGATGAAGATTTTGCAAGACACACCATAGAGATAATGCCTCCAAATCTTAATTGCAAACACCACCGTCGCTAACTCCAATTCATGCGTCGGGTAATTTAGCTCGTATGGCTTCAATTACCTCGACGCATAAGCTATCACCTTCTCGTGTTGCATGAGCACACACCCAAGTCCTTACTTGGACGCATCGCTGTACACACAGAACCCTTCTTCACCGGAGGGAAGTGTAAGTACCGGAGCTGAGGTAAGACGCCTCTTGAGTTCTTGAAACGCCTTTTCACAGCTCTCCGACCAAACAAACTTCGTATTCTTCCTCGTAAGACTAGTCAAAGGCATGGCTATCTTTGAGATAACCTCCACAACCGACGGTAGTAACCTGCCAACCCCAGAAAGCTTATGATCTCTGTCACACTTATAGGCCTAGCCCACTCCAACACTCTTTCGATCTTTTTTTGGATCGACCTTGATACCTTCTCCCAAGATCACATGTCCCAAGAAGGCAACTTCTTCCAGTCAAAACTCGCACTTCTTGAGTTTCCCATAAAGATGGTTTTCTCTAAGGGTTTGCAGGGCAGTTCGAAGGTGATTCTCGTGATCTTGTGGAGTTTTGAAGTAGATTAAGATATGATCAATGAAGACGACAATGAACTGATCAATATAGGGTTTAAAGACCCTATTCATCAAACCATGAGCAGAGCAGACGCATTAGTGAGTCCGAAAGACATGACAACGAACTCATAATGACCATACCATGTTCGGAAGGCTGTTTTTGGAATGTCTGTAGATTTGATACGTAGTTGATGATATCCAGAGCGTAGGTCTATCTTGGATTAAACCTTTGCCCCTTGCAACTGATCAAAGAGATCATCAATACGTGATAGTGGAAATTGATTTTTGATGGTGATTTTGTTCATCTCCCGGTAATCTATGCACAACCTCATGCTCCCGTCTTTCTTCTTGACAAAAAGCACAGGTGTGCCCCAAGGTGAGACACTTGGTCAGATGTACCCCTTCTCGAGGAAATCCTTCAACTGAGTCTTTAATTCCTTCAACTCTGCCGGCGCCATATGGTAAGGTGTCTTGGATGTAAGGTTTGCATCTGGTATTAGTTCAATAGAGAAATCAACTTCTCTACTGGGTGGCATTCCCGAAATTTCATCCGAAAAGACGTTAGGGTATTCACACACAACTGGGATTTCTGACACCCTTTTCTCTGCCATGGCAGGGACCTCTATGTGACATAAGTACCCCTGAAAACCCTTCCTTAGAAGCTTGCTCGCCGTCAAAGCAGATACGATTGTCACTTCAGATTTCGATCCTTCACCGTGGCAGATAAACTTTCCACCCCTACGACTAGTGACTCGAACTAGCTTCTTGCCGCAATCTATGGTAGCCCTATATCTCTCTAGCCATGACATCCCCAGAATTGCATCAAAATCCCCCAAATTAAACACTACAAGATCTATGGGAAAATTTTCACCCCCTATCTCAACTGAAGCATAAGGCACTACTTGTCTGCATCCCACAACATCTCCTGTAGCCAACCCGATGTATAGCACGTTAGACATAGGTTTCGTCGCAATGCCGTGCTTTTCAAGGAAAGACTTGGCAACAAAGGATTGAGTTGTACTAGTATCAAAGAGCACACAAGCTGAACAGAAAAGAAGGTGAAGGTTACCGGTCACTGCAGCTCCGCCTTGCTATGCCTTCTGGGGATTTCACCCTTCCTGGTGGGGGTATTGGGCTGGTTCCCAGCTTGCTGAAGGTTCGCCCTGGTAGGACTTCTGGGGTGCACCAGGGTGTCGGAATCCGCCGGACTTACCCGCCTTGGCGTCCTCCCATTTGCGCTTCTTTTCTGTGAAAATTGAATTCTTCTCATTGTAAGACCGCTACAAGTTCACAGCCTTGTCATACATTTGCTGATAAGATACAAACGTATGACTCATCAGACTAATTCTGAGCCTCCAATTGAGACCCTTCAAAAACTTCCTCTTCTTCTCGGCCTCCGTACTGTAGAACGAAGGCACGAACCGTAACAGAGTTGTAAACCTTGAAGCGTACTCAGCAGTGTTTCCTTGAATCAGGAATGTAAACTCATCCCATATTTCGTCCCTCAAGGACTCTGAATAGAACTTGTCGCGGATCAGCTCTTTGAACTCCTCCCAGCCAAAGGTAGGAAGTTCTGCATGCTCCGCGACCGTGCTCCTCCAATTGTTAGCATCCCCTTCGAGGTAGTATACCCCGAAGTGAACCTTCATATTCTCTGGGCGGGCGATGAGGTTGAAAAACTTCTCAATATCGCCGATCTAGTTCTCAAGAACAGTTAGATCGCCACCTCCGGCATACCAGTTTGGGCGGTGTGCGTGGAACTGGCGGAAGTATCTTGCCGTATCGGGCTCAGCAGGTTCCGCTGCTCCTCTCCTTAGCCTGAGGAGTTCCTCCATCATCACCACCATAGGATCAGCTAGTGGCTGCACCAGGGGTTGATTCCCAGAAGAAGAGATGTTGATTCTTTCCTGCACCGCAGGGTTCTGGGCTTGCGCATAACCCACCGAGGGGTGGTGTGACTCTGATGAGCCCTCGGATTGAGTGGTTACATTCACAGTATGAGCCATTGTCCTATACGTTAGACATTTTCACAAAGAAGACGTCATTTCAATTTGTTTTTGTTGTCATTGCATTAATTCAACTTCTATGAGCTAATAAAGTTCGGGTTCTAAATTAAACAGTCATCCTTGAACTAAGCAATAACCTTTACATTAGATTACCCACAATGGATAATGAAACATTAACGATGAAACCAATGTCATAAGCATTCACACAAAGCAGTTACAAAAGAAACATAGAGTTCGAGCAGAATTGATACACATATTATTACATGGTTCAAAAGATTCACACAGAAATGCACACACATTATTACATACCCCTTAATTCTCTTTCTTTACCACGAGGCAAGAACGTCAATAACCTTATTAGCAACAATATCAAAGTCTATGACCCATTTTTCATTCACAAAGTACTTCTTATTCGGTTCCCCACCAAGTAACAGCTCTGGATAGTGACGATCCCAAAAGCACTCGTCGATCCATTTGGACAACGAGTAGAAAATAGCCTCTACTTGATATATGGGATGGCCTATATCATCGTCTATCCTTTTGAGTTCCCGAATGGTCTTCTTAAGGTTGTGGAGATGATCCTCCATACGGATCTGAAGCCCTATCCTACGAACTCTCCTCAAGATGCGCTTAGGGTTTAGTCCTTGGCTCCTTGTCGACACCATCCTACACAAAATACTTCTTATTTTAGTAGGGTGACCAAACATAGATAGTAGATTGAAAACTTAAAGCATCATGATATAAAACCCCAAGTACACTTATCTAGCATATATTTTAGAATATGAACCCTAAATGTTTTTTTTATTATAAACCCAAGCTCTGATACCAACCTGTAACGACCCGATTTTCAAGTCATTTTTTGAAAACCCTCGTGGCATTACTATCGTTAGGGTCCCATAAACTTTAGCCAGGCAATTCAATTTAACTTAGCACAGAATGAAATTTAAATAAATATACACTTTAGGCATCAGGAATCTAAGTCCACAAGTGTACTTATTTGTTACACATTTGACAACAGAAACTGAGAAATTAAGTCCCAAATATCAATATTACATTATAAATCAAATCTTAATCAATATTCCTCCTCATTGCTTGCACCTGAAAAGTAAGAAAAATAGAGAAACAAAAGAAAAGCAACGTCGTGAGCTATACGAGCTCAATAACGTGATGGCCCTCCTTCAGGGGAAGCACAAAAAGGAAGGAAAGAGAGAACAATCTGTCCTGAAACCACAACAAAATCAGTCATACAATTAACATACATGATAGGCCATAGATACCCTCTTGTTAACACTGTGACCTTGGCTAAACATGTAAATCCATAGCTTCTTCTAGAAGCTTAAATTTCGGGGTCACTCGAAACAGGGGATCAACCTGTAACGATGCCCAAGGGTCTCCTGCAACGAGATACCCCACAACCTGACAACCTCACAGGGTTGTCTACGCGTATTAGATGATTAGTCGCAACTACTCATCTCTGTACAGTTTAACCCAAAGTGTACTTCACCAAGCCATAGTGTAACAACTCAGTAGGATTAACAAACTCGGAGGTTAATATCACCTCTCATGAATTCATTCCTATTTTGCTTGTTCATCTTTAACATGACATCATTTATAGAATTAACATGTATTAACCCAAACCTTTTGTAACGCCCCGACTTTCCGTACCGGATGACATGTGGGCGTTATGCCGTCACAGACCGAATCCGTCACAAGGCCAAATAAATCGAATGGGTTTAAGGGTATAGAAGTCAAGAAAACTATAAACAATAGTCACATTAATAACTTACAATTTCGAATACCTGTTTTAGTTACAGCATTGGTGTAGAAACAATGCAAATCGAATATTACATTAAACAAAATAGACATCTGATCTGCTATTATATCCGAAAGCACGTGAGATCATTTATATGCATGCAAGCTCACACTAAGAACCTCCAGGTACAGTTGGGGGCATACCTGCAATTAAAACACATAACCGTGAGCTAAAGAAGCTCAGCAACCTAAGGTTTATAAATCCCAATTACATGGGGCTTCCGCTAACTGCTATGACGATCGCCGGAAGTCCCTAAAATATTTTTATAATATGATAGGAAAATATGTGCAGTATATCAAACAGTATCGTTTTACATTGCTTTATATGGCTTCGTATCGCTTTTAAGAGTCATTCCTTTCTTTTATATTTATTTAGGGTTCATGACTTGACTTAAAAACGGGGTATGACTGACTCAGAGTACAGAGATAAAGTGTTAATTGTCAGTCGGGCTACCCAATAGATTTTGTATTCACACCTGCCTACTTCATGCGTTGCCTTGCACCTCTTGTGCGCTTTCAATGAGGCACCGTGTGCCAGCATTAAGATAATTTGGGCCTCCCTGTAGAGAGCCACCCGTGGCCCCGTCACAGCGTTGTCGAAGACGCAGCATGCATGCAAAGAGGATGGGGGATGCCCATCGCTCCCTAGCAAGTTCTCACCCGTGACGATGACTCAGAGGATAACACTGGAGTACACTGACTCAAACAAAGCCACCAAGGCTATTCAAGGATGAAACGAATAATCTCAAGGGATCAAAGAAGGGATGTCATTGTCGACCTTCTCAATAATTTCAGGGAAAACGACCAACGATCCAACAGATCCAAAAGGCAAGTCAATGTCGACCTTATCGGTTCAAGGATGCGATATTTCTTATTCGTTCGCTTTTTCATTCATTCACATAGATAGTTACACTATACTCTACATCCCCCGTTTCCTTTTTTAGTTATTGTTTAGAGGTCGCATTCATTTATTTCTCGAGAGGGTATATATATTATAAGGGTGCATATTATAGTTCATTTCAACCCCAAATACCCCACAGCACATATCAACATGTAAAACAATCATCCCCGGTCTCGATCCTAGTGTCATGGCTTGTTATTATAACCCGATCCCCCTCATGGTGTAATTAGTGCCTTCTTTTTATACTTAATCCCGTGATCGAGTAAAATCCGTCGTATCGCCACTCCAAACATACATATGTCTAACGAAACACGTCCATAGTGTTTTAAGAACATAATTAGCATAAATTTACATATGCAAGTGTTTATGCATATTTTGTCGAAACCCTAGTTTCGTTATCGCCTTAACAGATCAACCAAGCAACCAAGCATATCATCGCTCTCCTGACGGTACACTTCTCATCACATTCATCATAACACATCACATTGATGAAATATTAAGCATGAGACGAATTGAGAGGGGTTAGGTTACCTTTGAAGCGTGTTTAACCCTAATTTTACTTAGGGTTAAAGAATCCTAAGAACCTTTGATACCCAATGTCACCCGACGTCACCAACACACTTCACCTTGCTCCGTCCACCCTCTGTCACCTGCTAGCCATCGAACTTTGACCGAAAGTTTGTCGGAAGTTCGTCGGGATGCTTCGTTAAGTCGTTTTATGCTCGTTCATGCACATCCCTTGGTACCCATGACATCGAGAACCCTTCCCCGTTTTGCCACCCCGCTGTCCTTCCTCCCGTCACGCTGGCTATCGGATCTTGGTCAAAAACGTGCGGAAAGTTTGTCGGAGTTTCATCGGAGTTGCTGCGGTTGCTGGTGGCGATGACGACGAGCTCAGAGGTGGTGGTTCACGCGCGCAGGGGGTTCTTGTGGTCGCTGGAGGTCTCCGACTGCAAGGACGAGGCTGTTGGTGATGGTTGATGGGCGGCCGAAGTAGTGGCGGTGTCTTGTGGCGGCGACGCGGTGACGGCAAGTGTGATGGTGGCACGCGGCTGGAGCGACTGCAGCGAATCCATGCTCGGCGATGGCGGGGCGAAGGCGGCTTGTGGGTGGTCGGATCGAAGCTCGCCTGGGCCGGGGACAATCGCCGACGGGCTCTGGCTGCGTGCGGCAGCGATGGGCAAAGCTCGATAGCGAGATGGCTGCACAGCGACGGCAGGCAGCTGTAGCGGCTGCAGGTGGCGTCGGGGAGTGGCGGCGAGGCTCCAACGGTGACGACAGTGGGAAGCAGTGGTGGTTGGTGGTGGCTGAGCTTGGTGGTGGTGGCGCGCGGTGGTGTGGTGTTTGGTGGATTGAGTGGTGGCGGGTGAGGATATGGGAGATGGATAAGGGGAGAGAGATCATTGTATGGGAGTATGTGTATTCATGCTCCCTCAATGTCTCATTTACTTTATTATTTACCTAAATTTTATAATATTAGTTCATTAATAATTTATTTCCATCGATACATTTATCCCATAATTAATAATATCACGTTCCATGTAATATTCATTATTTATGGGATTAAAATAACTAGCCCTAATGCATAACGTTTGTAACGTTATAATGTTATTTATTTGCAATTTTTATTGTCACAACGATCATTTAATTATCCTAAATGTTCCATCGTCATATTTGAATTAATATCCAAATATTTCCTTGGAATAAATCAATAACCTTTAAGCGCGATTATATTTTAATTTATAACGTTATATGTAACGTCTTTTATTCGTGCTTTATTTTCATACGTACTGTATGTATGTTACATATTCATTTTTAAATTCTCAAAATTTTCAGGTATTACATCACCCCCAACTTTTAAGAAGTTTCGTCCCCGAAACTAAATTTAAGTAAAGATAAATGAGGACTTTCTAAAAAGTAGATACGGGTGCTGCCTCCGTATTGTTTCCTCCTCCCAAGTTGCCTCCGAGGTCAAATGTTTCTCCTCAAAATTGATATGATCTCTGCCTCACATATGCCTCTCACACATGACTCCTTTCACAACCCTGATCATATGGATCAATCCTTGTACATGCTACTTATTATAACAAACCATCCAGATCTTTTCCACTTACTCTTTAAAGTATAAGTAACTGTCTTTCATTCTGTTCAATTTTGATGAAAGACACTCAACTTGGAAAATAAGACCTCATGCCGATGCAATGAAACTTGTTAAAATGGCTTAAACTGATCTTGAGTATATCATTTAATCTTGCATTTATCGTTACCCCAAAGACCGTTATCTTAACTGTTAAATTCCAAATACTCGTGATAAGATTGTAAATAAAGGTTCATAACCTCCTTTCAGGTCATGACACTTCAGTAAGGGCAAGTAAACCTCAAATTCTTCTAATTTGTTTCCACACTCTTATTCATAACATCCATACAACTTTCAAATAAACAAATCAATCCTGGCTTAGTTCAATATTTATCAATTGGAGTACAAACCTTCACGTTGATAGGCTAATGAAATTCTCCATCGTGCTTACTACCTTAAGCTTCCAAAATTACTCATCATGATCCTCAAACATTGAAAGATCATCCAATGACATTAAAAATTTATAAGAACCATAAAGCAGTGCTTACTACTTCAACATAAAATTCAAACACGTATAGGCCAACTCCCAGCACGCATGATCATCTTAATCTGAAACTTCGAGAATCAACAACCATGAGCCTTTGAAACAAGTGCAAACTAATCCATAATTTCAGTTGAATGTTGCTTACGACATAATTCAATTAAAATAGATACCTTATAGTCGATGCCATTCTTATCATAACAATAAGCTTATTTATCAGTAACTTCAAACTTTTTTATCCACAACCCAGCACGTTAGCTCTAAATTTTCAATCTTGAACACTCGAAGCGTACATAAATAGTTCCTTGTCATTACAACAATATGTTGTTGCAATCATGACTTATTCTCCAGCAATACATCTTAAGTCTTCATAAAGTACCTCACATACCAGAAAAAGATAACAACATACATAGTCATTTAGGCTTATTTCTAATCAACTTCACATTTGCATTTAACCCAAGGCAATTGCTTTTAATCAGAGCTTGAGTCATTAGACTTCCGTATTTAAAACCAATTCTCATGTAATAACAAATTCAGAAGCGACACCCATTTCAATCCAAATCTCATATTTTGGATTACCCAAAACAATTCATAATTACTCTTCAGTCATACATGCATAAGTTGTCTTAACAGAACTAGCAACACTAGCGGTACTGACAGCAGAAACAGTACTGACAACAAAAGCAGCACTAGCAACAAAAGCGGCACTGGCAACATAGGCAGTACTAACAGCACAAGCAGCACTGACAGCAAAAGTAGACCTAATAGAGCAAGCAGCACCAACAACATAATAGCATAAACAACACAACCAACCTATATGGTAGCACAAGCAGCCTAAACGAGGTAAGTAGAACACTCTTGATTTTACCCAGTGATAGTTTACTGTTGGTCAGTAAGCAGTAAACCTTACTCTATGAGCAGCGCACCGCATCAAGCTCTAGAAAACAAAACTTAGTATAAAGTAATACCCATGAAATGCTAGTCTTTACCTGGATCTCCAACAATCAACATGGTAGACATTCAATCAAAACTTAATGATTGCTACAGCTTTGCTATCTGGTTGCTTCAAGGAGTACCAACGTCCTTTAGCAAGCAATATGTCTTTCTAGCAAAAATGTTGTTTTGGTGTTTTCGACATCTCTAACATGTTTTCAATATCAAGTTATTGTACACAAACCATTATCTAGGACTCTCCAAAACACTTAGTTATTATAGCTGTGAGAATATATATCTCTTGTTAGATGCAACCAATATTTCAAGCTCGAAACATCCAAAGCGCCAACACATTCTTATGGCGAGGAATCTAGATTTTAAGGGCATTTCTTCTTTTCCACAAGTGCATAAAAAGAAAAGCGTAAAGCCTTATATATCTCAATTACGCATTTAGGTTTCAGGTTCGACGCACGAGGTCGATCAATTTCTTAGTTAAGGGGCAGTAGCGGCCGTGACTTGGCCCTGTCGCAGGCGCGACCCCTATCGCGGGCTCGACTCATGATGGTCGTGGGCGCGACGCTGCTGTTCTGCCAGAAAGGCAGGATTTTCCCCCCGTCGCGAGCACGACTCAAGCATGGTCGCGGGCGCAACGTTTCTATTTTGCCAGAAATGCAGGATTTTTTCCCTTCGCGGGCGCGACTCAGAATGGCCGTGGACGCGACAGTCCTGCAACACTGAAAGTGCAAGAAATTCACGTCTAATGCTCACGAAACCTTCGGATATCACCACTAACGCACATGTTCATCCCTCACACATAATTCACAGCACAGGCATGTCCCAAAAGCGCGCGAATGTAAATGAAGCTCGTATTTGACTCTGCAATGTCAAGATGATTACTTCCTCACGCTTGATTTGAATCAACTCATGGTTTAGTTCTCATGACCTTTCCAATCAAGTATTTCTCACCTCGAGTACATACTCATTTATATACTCAATCCATTGGACTTATGTTTCTCATCTTACACTCAATGCATATGCAATCCTATCGTTTTGATTTAATATACATATATTCATTTTCCCTAATGTTCTATCCTAAAAACCCTGCTCTGATACCATCCTGTAACGCCCGGACTTTCCGTACTGGATGACACGTGGGCGTTATGCCGTCACAGACCGAATCTGTGATAAGGCCAAATAAACCGAATGAGTTTAGGGGTATAGAAGTCAAGGAAACTATAAACAGTAGTCACATTAATAACTTATAATTTCGAATGCATATTTTAGTTACAGCATTGGTACAGAAACAATGCAAATCGAATGTTACATTAAAAAAATAGACATCTGATTTGCTATAATATTCGAAAGCACGTGAGATCATCTATATGCATGCAAGCTCACACTAAGAACCTCCAGGTGCAGTTGGGGACATACCTTCAATTGAAATACATAACCGTGAGTTAAAGAAGCTCAGCAACCTAAGGTGTATGAATTCCAATTATAGGGGCTTCCGCTAACGGCTATGACGACCGTCGAAAGTCCCTAAAATATTTTTATAATATGATAGGAAAATATGCGCGCCATATCAAACAGTATCGTTTTACATTGTTTTATATAGCTTCGTATCGTTTTTAAGAGTCATTCCTTTCTTTTGCATTTATTTAGGGTTCATGACTTGACTTAAAAGCGACAATTCCAAGGATATGACCGACTCAGAGTACAGAGATAAATTATCAATCGTCAGTCGAGCTACCAAAAAGATTCTATATTCACACCTGCGTACTTTGTGCGTTGCCTTGCACCTCTTGTGCGCTTTCAATGAGGCACCGTATGCTAGCATTGAGATAATTTGGGCCTCCCTGTAGAGAGCGACCCGTGGCCCCGCCACAATGGCGTCGAAGCCACAGCATGCACGCAAAGAGGATGGGGATGCCCATGGCTCCCTAGCTAGTTCTCACCCGTGACGATGACTCAAAGGATAACACTGGAGTACACTCACTCAAACAAAGCCACCAAGGCTATTCAAGGATGCAACAAATGATCTCAAGGGATCAAAGAAGGGATGCCATGTTCGACCTTCTCAATAATTTCAGGGAAAACGACCAACGATCCAACGAATCCAAAAGGGATGGCAATGTCGACCTTATCAATTCAAGGACGCGATATTTCTTATTCGTTCACTTTTTTATTTGTTCACATAGATAGTGTAACTATGCTCTACATCCCCCGCCAGTCTGTACCCAACCGGCCTCATCCCTTGCTGTTTTCCATTCACTAAAGGAATGAAGATAGGAGACTGATTTACTTTTCCTTTTTACTTATCGTTTAGAGGTCGCATTCATTTATTTCCGAAAGGGTATATATATTATAAGGGTGCATATTCTAGTTCATTTCAACCCCAAATACCCCACAGCACATATCAATATGTAAAACAATCATCCCCGGTCTCGATTCTAGTGTCAAGCCTTATTATTATAACCCGATCCCCCTCATGGTGTAATTAGTACCCCCTTTTTATACATAATCCCGTGATCGAGTAAAATCCGTTGTATCGCCACTCCAAGCATACATATGTCTAACGAAACACGTCCATGGTGTTTTAAGATCATAATTAGCGTAAATTTACGTATGTATGTGTACATGCATGCACCTATGCATATTTTGTCGAGACCCTAGTTTCGTTATCGCCTTAACATATCAACCAAGAAACCAAGCATATCATCGCCCTCCTGACGGTACACTTCTCATCACATTCATCATAACACATTACATTGATAAAATATTAAGCACGAGACAGAACGAGAGGGGTTAGGTGACCTTTGAAGTGTGTTTAACCCTAATTTTACTTAGGGTTAAAGAATCCTTAGAACCTTTGCTACCCAATGTCACCCGACGTCACCAAGGCACTTCACCTTGCTCGGTCCACCCTCTGTCACCTGCTGGCCAACGGACTTTGACCGAAAGTTCGTCGGAAAACTTCGTTAAGTCATTTTACGCTCGTTCATGCACATCCCTTGGTACCCATGACATCAAGAACTCTTACCCCGCTATCCTTCCTCCTGTCACGCTGGCTGCCGGATCTTGGCCGAAAACGTGCCGGAAGTTCGTCCGAGTGTCATCAGAGTTGCTGCGGTTGCTGGTGGTGATGACGACGAGTTCAGAGGTGGTGGTTCACGCGCGCAAGGGGTTCTTGTGGTCGCCGGAGGCCTCCGGCTGCAAGAGCAAGGCTGTTGGTGGTGGTTGGTGGTGGTTGGTGGGTGGCTGAAGTGGTGGTGGTGTCCAGTGGCGGCGACGCGGTGACGGCGAGTGTGATGGTGACGTGAGGCTGGGGCGGCTGCAGTGAAGCCGGGCTCGGCGATGGCGGGGCGAAGGCGGCTTGTGGGTGGTCGGATCCATGCTTGTCTGGGCCGGGAACCATCGTCGACAGGCTCTGGCGGTGTGCGACGAAGATGGGCGAAGCTCGATGGCGAGATGGCTGCGCAGCGGCGGCGGGCGACTAGAGCGGTTGCAGGCGACGTCGGGGAGTAGCGGCGCGGCTTCAACGGTGACGATAGTGGGAAGCAGTGGTGGTTGGTGATGGCGGAGCTTGGTGGTGGTGGCGTGCGGTGGTGTGGTGTTTGGTGGATTGAGTGGTGGCGGGTGAGGATAAGGGGAGAGAGATTAGGGTGTGGGAGTATGTGTATTCGTTCTCCCTCAATGTCTCATTCAGTCTATTATTTATCTAAATTTTATAATATTAGTTCATCAACAATTTATTTGCATCGATAGATTTATCCCATAATTAATAAAATCACGTTCCATGTAATATTCATTATTTATGGGATTAAAATCACTAGCCCTAATGCGTAACGTTTATAACATTATAACGTTATTTATTTATAATTTTTATTATCGTAACGATCATTTAATTATCCTAAATATTCCATCGTTATATTTTGTTTTATATTCAAATATTTTCTTGAATTAAATCTATAACCTTTAAGCGCGACTATATTTTAATTTGTAACGTTATATGTAACGTCTTTTGTTCGCGCTTTATTTACATACGTACTGTATGTGTGTTATATATTCATTTTTAATATATTCATTTTTAAATTCTCAAAATTTTCTCCTTGGATTAAATCTATAACCTTTAAGCGCGACTATATTTTAATTTATAACATTATATGTAACGTCTTTTATTCGCGCTTTATTTACATACGTATTGTAGGTATGTTATATATATTCATTTTTAAATTCTCAAAATTGTCGGATATTACACCTTTTGTCCATTATCGTATGCCAAACCTTGTAAACCTAGCACTTGTCTTTATCACATTCATATAACGTACGGGGTTAACGGAGAAAAACCTATCCAAACCCTAGCATTAGGACTATCAGGGTTAGGTTACCATGAACTGTGATAAGCTACAAGTGCTACCATACAACCATACAATAACACGGGAATGCAAACATAACACATGACAACGTAACACAGCGCGCAAAGCAAAACTACCCATCACGCGTTAATATACAACTAGTATATTAACATGTATCGTCATCCAAATCAGCAATCTAAACGTTACCTTGTTAATAGGTTCTTGGTTTGTTTACTTTAACTCGTGAAATCAAATCATGTTTCCTGTTCGTACATTAGTACAAACACGATCCGTACGTTATTACGTATTCTTTACGTATATTCCGTTATTTCCACGTTTCTATGTACTTTGTACAAATACGTAAGTTATTACATATTTTTATTCAAACTTAATATTTTTTTTTTCGTATTTATGTACGTTACACTTTCTCAAATACGTACATTACGATATTATGTACGCCTTCGTACACTTCACTATTATTTTATAATTCACATATGTTTTGCAAATACACAAACTATTACGTGTTCTATTCAAACTAAATGTTTTTTGGCTCTGCATATAATTAACCATATATTTTACCATATTTTCTTATCCAAATGCTGTATTTAAATAGTCACAGGGGGTATATGGGTTGATACGACGCATAAATACGTCGAAAAACACGTTTTTGGGCTGGCAGTGAAAATGCCCCGAAGCTTCGATGGTTTTTCCAGATTTTCTGGTCTCACTTAAACATGCATAACTTCCTCGTTTCTAAATTAAATTGGGTGATTCTTCATTCATTAGAAACTTGAGAAAGTCCTCTACAACTTTGTTTCAAGACTCATTTGCTGAATCAGGCTCTAACTGGGGTCAAAACATGTTCTAATTTTGGTTATCAAAGCTATCCAGAAACTGGTATGGGCTGGTTTGCTAATTTTTCACGTTTTACCCAACCAATTCAATCCCAAATGATCTAAAACTTCATAAACATAACATTTTTTTAGTTCTTGTCATGTTCGTTCAGTTTTTGGTTTGTTTGATACGTAAAACCTTAGGTTTCAGGGTCTCATGAGCATAACTCGTCTTTTGGCTCATAAACGCATTTCTATCCGTGGCTTGTTTTCCTTGCCGTTTCTTTCAATATTTAGCTACAAATGGACTGTATGACACTAAGCTATTAGAGTCGCAACGCTCACCCTCTTGTTAAAACGGTTTTGAGCCCGTTTTGACTTGGTAAGGCTAGCTCGGTTCCACTCCTTCTTTGAACGGAACGTACTTGTGCCGCTGCCTTCCTTCTTTCTCTTGTGTTTTCCTTGCTGTCCAAGCTGGTTCTCTCCTTCCTGTCAAGCTCCACCATAGCCCCGGTTGTGGGTTTGCAAAGAGACACGGCAAGGAAAGGAAAGGAAAGAAGAAGAAGAAGAGGGATTGCTTGAAAGTGAAATTTTGCACTAGTGGAGTTGGTGGAGTTCGGTATGGTTGGTGTATTGCGTGGTGGCTGGATTAGTTGAGTGGTGGAGAAAAGAAAATGGTAGGTGTGGAGGGAGAAGGTAAGGGAGTGGGATCAATTTAAAATAAAATATCCCCGATTCATTTAATCGTAGGATTAATTAATCCCGTACCTCCCATATCCACCAATCCAAATTTACTGTTTCGCTCGAAAAATTACGTTGTTATTTAACGTATAATTTTTCATATTTTTCCGTCATAAAAAGTTATCCCAACTTCGTCACGAGTTTTAAAGTTATGAGCGTTCGTTATGCCTCAAGACTTTTAAACGAGATTCATTTCTCACTTTTAATTTATTATAAACGAAAAAACGCATATTTTGTTACGTTTATTAATTTATGAACTATTATTTGATCATAATTTTTATATTTATTTGATCTAATTTTTCTGGGGTTTTACAATATTCCAACAGAAAAACAAATTGCAGACATTTTTACAAAGCCTCTTAATGAGAGCAAATTTATTCAATTCCAAGGTGAATTAGGTATGATTGATTTAAAGCGGCAAACTGACCAAAATGCTTTACTGCTCTACTGCACATGTAAAATGCCGACCAGCATTATTTTTACCCTACTGTGTTTCTATTTTTGCAAAGAAATAACATTTAAAAACTGATTGCTTCAAATTCCGCAATAGTCAAAATCAGTGATTGAATCTAAGCAACGGCTAGTTAATTAAATGACAACGGTAACTTTTTAAAAAGAGTATAAATTTGAAAAAAATTTCAACTCATAATACTTTTTACTCTCTCTCTCTCTCTCTCTCTCTCTCTCTCTCATTTTAAGCACTCGAATACTCTCATTCTCTCTTTCTCGAACACTCTACTACAAACCCTAGTTTGCCAATTCTTGAACTTCACTTTCACAAAACTCAAGTTCCTTTGAATTTCAATGAAAGTATGGCCCAACACACGATACAACACTCCTTCCAATAGCCACAAAACCCAAGAACAGCGAAGCCCAACAAAAAAGATCGAATTGCATACAAGGGTAGTTCTTGATTTTGAAACACTAAAGAACGAATTAGATGAAGTGAAGGAGATATTCGAACTAATCCAAGACGCAGGACTGAAATACTTTTGTGAAAAGACAAGCAGGATCTATGATGAAGAAGTTCTAGACTTCATCGAAAAGGCCAAG
>JAOVYX010021108.1:0-16181 GCA_035668315.1 Drosera spatulata | reverse complement strand
ATTAGACATAGCCACCCTGCCATTGTCTACCATTGTAATTTTCCGGACACCCCAGCCCTGCAGAATGGAGTCAACATCTTTTAGTACCGTTACAAGAAATCAACAAAACATATTGATAGTAAAGGCGGAGCGAGCACATACCAAAAGAGTACGAGCCACCTGGCAGCCAAGTGTCCCTGCCCCGAGAAGAAGACACTTTGTAGCAGATAAAACATCAAGGTTTAAAGAAGGCAACGCCCTCCACGTCATTAATTTCAAATTCAGATCAGCAGCTGACGTAGCTAACCTGTGCAAAATTGCAAATAAGTGATGGACGACTTAATTAAAAATATTTATAATATAACACATTAAAATAACAGTGATGGACTACTTAATTAAAAATATTTATAATATAAAACATTAAAATAACATGTCACTGAAAGCAAACCTAATCGGATCCATAGAATTAGCGAGGCTAATGCATCTAGTGTTCGATTTCTTCTTCTTCTTCTTTTCAGGCTTCGATTCACCACTAACTTCCGGTACTTTATATAATTCAAATCCAGTTGTGTTTGGCATGTTTTCATGAGATCTCCAATCTGCAAAGATATTACTCTCGGACAATGAAAATCATGTGGGAACATAACTATAGCCAAAGAAGAAATCCAGCAATTAGAGTAACTAGCTACGCAGGCTTTGACAATCTACCTTGTTGGGATGAGATCAAAGCCTCGCCAACTAGGGACAGCTCCATGTCTGCAAATCCATGACTCTCTCGATAGCAAAAGAATCTGATAGTGTTTAGGTTCCATCTAGAATAGATAAACGCAAGGAAGTTCCGGAGGGGCCAACCGGGGTTCGTTGGAAGGTGGCCAGGATCATAGAACCCAAACAGAAGCTGCAAGTTTAAACTAAACGTAAGCAAGCAAATCAATCAAGATATCCCAAAAAAAACACTTTTCTCAATTCAGAGACGGAACCTTGTCAGTCTCATGTTGAAAGGTGTCCCAGTCACTGAGACGCCTGATTGTTGCCTGTGATTTCGGTGCAAAACCAACAAGGAAAAATGGAATTTCTGCACCAAGCAAGATGGATCCATAAATTTGAAACCAGGAAAAAGAAGACTAGACATGAAGTCCAATAAACACATGCATAAAGTTGATGAAGCTCACCAGCCGTGACATCTGAGTTACGCCATTGGTTACAAGCTGCTGACAAGGATTCAGCCTACATTAAAAAAAAATGAGAATCCAATGGTTCAGATTTATCTTACTTTTTTATGATTTGGGTTTTCGTGTTTGTTTTTACATTGGGTTTATTTTTTTAAGGTGGTTTTTATTTGGTTTTTTTGTAGGGTTGTATTTTTTTAAGGTTTAAACTCGTGACATTAGAAAACCATATGAATTGACAGTAATACACTAAACATAAAAGCGAAGACCATATCTGTAGCACCTCTTCAGGAGTAAACCACTTTGCCGCAGGCTTCAGGTTCACTACAGTTGCTGGAGGATCAAGGATCAGAGCAGGACAGGCGAACCCGTAATGGAAATTCCATCTTTTAAGATCTGCAAACGTGACAAGAAGGAATCTTGAAAGTAATACAGGGTCTTTCTCAGCTGCTCCAGAGTGAATGTCATCCCAAATCTAATTTCAAGCAGAATTTGAGAAAAAAAAATATCTATGATAAAATAACATTGACAGTGAAGTTTCATTAGGATAACTACAAGATTCCAACCTTCTGTGCCTCGGCCTTCAGCAACAACTGTCTGTCAAAAGCACGAAAACCCTCTATTGTATTTGCATTATAGAGTATGCCCCGGACAGCACATCTGTTTCGATTGTGTACAAATGTCTGTTCACCATTTTCAGCAGGCAAAGACTCGGAAAGAAGCGTCAAATGGTTTGATATTTGCCTATGTTTACAAGGAGCATAAAAACCTGTCCAAAGAATTACAATTGTCAAAAACAACTGCCACAATAATAGACAGCACCATCAAGCATGTTTAAAATTTGCAAGAAACAGCTTATGTGCAATCCAATTAGTAATACAATTGCAATGACTTTCCAAATTGCAGTCCACAATGTAGAATCTCACTAATTATTTTTCTTTTCCAGCCCAAAAGCAATCAATTAAATGGGTTCGGTTACATAGATGCGACAAGTTCAAGTCACGATAGACCGTATCACACTCAACTCAACAACCAAATAGGGCAATTTTGTCAACTTGAACTCAAATCCGCACAAAGTTCAAAGCTTGAAGCAAAATTGCCAGCAACCCAGATTCCCAAAACACATAATACAAACCCTAGACGGAAAAGGGCAACTAACCCGTGATGGGAACAGGCGATTCATCGGTGCCCCATTGATTGAGCTTGAGAGACGACAATCTGTGCCAAAAACCCTCCTCGACCGAGCTCTGGAAAACGGCGAATGTCAGAATCGACGACCCACTCGCTTCACCCTCTGTCGCCGCTGCCATCTCTCACTTGATCTTTCTTCTTCGATGAGAGGCGGTGTTGAGTTTATTGAATTGGAAGCAACAGTTTTGCCGATGAAGTTTTTGAAAGAGAGGTTTGTTTGTGGGGGTGATAATTCGATGGGAATATCGTGTGGGAGTCGAGATTTGTTTTATGGTTCAGACTTCATCCGTCTAGTATGAAAAGTGATCAGGAAAATCCAATGATTTCAAACCAATCGCACTTACCGATGATAAACTCTAAACTTTTTTTTTCTTTTTCTTTTATAAAATTATGATGAAATATCAAGGGGAATATAAATTACGTATAATATATGTTGAGGGACGATTAGACGTGATTTGATATGAAGACGAGATTTGTATTTATAAGTATAAAATAATACAAAATACATATATATTGTAAACTATGTGGGACGAAGACCTGACATATATCGATACAAAGTTTAACACGCGTGCAACGACGATCAAACGTAATTTTTTATAAAGTTATCGTGAAACATCAATGATGATATAAATTACGTACTTGAACCTCATATATGTTACAGGACGATCAGACGTGATTTGATATGAAAACGACACTTATATTCATGCGTATAAAATAATATAAAATACGTAAGTGTTGCAAGAATTATGAGACGTATAGAGTAAAATTTACTCCATCTGTCCCATATAAATTCCAAAGAATTCACTTAACACTTAAGAATTTATTGATTTTATGGATATGTAGCAAAATAACCCTTGTAATGATTAAAAAAAAAAAGAGTCAAGATTGTGAGTGTGAAGAAAGAAAAAAATTATGATGAAAGATATGATATGATATAAATAAAGATATTATAGAATTTTAGACCCCAAAATCTTACCAATTCAGGAAAGGTTATAGTTTATGTGAAATATTTATTAATGTGTCATAATTTATATGGGGTGGAGGGAGTATGATTTTATGCGAATTTATCGGAGAGTGTTAACCATGATTATATTTGTCTTGTTTTTTTTATTTTTTTTTATTTTGCTTTTGAGATTTTCTGGATAATACTCCCTCCGTTCCAAATTAATCAAAACGTTTTGACTCGACACAAGAATTTCTGCGAGTGTTGAATTTATGTGGATTTTGGTGAAAAATGAATGTTTTTTTGATAATAGTGGGATTTACTGTAACAGTGTGAGATAAGTTACTGGATATAATGTAGGAGATGAGATTGATTTGGTATTTTTTATGCTAAAAGGTTATCAAAAATACAAATAATTTATTTATTTTGGGACTGACTAAAAAGGAATATGTTTATTTGCGACCGAGGGAGTAGATTTTACAGTGATAGATCTCTTTTGACCTAAATCATTGGTCGAACTAAGATTTAGTTTGTTGTTGAGGTTGGATTGTTCATTCTGATAATAATATAAGTATGTCAATAATATTTTTCTTCAATTTTTATTGTTTAGTTATTTGTTGAAAAATAAATCTAATAAAAAGAGACTACCAGCTTGCATTTTGTACACTGCACAAGAAGTATTAATTGCAAATATTATTTGCAAATGTTAATGTACACTTTACATTAATATTTGACTGCATCTATTTATTGAGCCAGAACGAAACATACAGAATAAGGCATTAGCTGTGCCTGTGCCCGCCAATAAATAAATTACACGAACCACACATCTACATATACACATGCATATATGGTAAAGACTATACGCCCTGATATGGGATATGATATTCCTAGACGCATGAACCATGATAAAGTGGACGTCCCAAGAATATTCAGAATCTTTAAGATTCTTTTCATATTCTATGCAACGGGAAAAGAAGGCATCATAGCTATTCCACATGTCCCTTTTTTGTTGCTTATGCCCCTCTGCAATCTCATGTAACCGCTTTCGCCCCATGAAGTTCCCCACGAGTTTTTAACTAGCCAATATTTCATCCCGTTACTTCCTACGCCATACCCTATGGCCGTAACAGCATGATCGAGGTCCGTCCCACAACTCTCGTGAAAGATTCCGGAGGAGTAGAATTGGAAATTCATGTCGCCTCCGTCTACTCCAACAGAGACGGGTTGGTTAGCCACGGCTTGAAGCAGGGCGGCCTCATTGTTAGATGGGACATCTTCGTAGCCAGAAATGGAGGCGGCATGTTGGGCCTCGTCTTGAGTGTTGCAGGTATCGTCGCTGCCAGTGTACGGATAGTTGGCTTCTGTTGTGAGGCCTCCGTTGTTCGTGATGTACGTGAAAGCATTGTCCATTAGACCGCCCTCACAACCTTGGTCGCCATAGTCCACATCACAGTCCACTAATTGTTGCTCGGAGAGAGAGATGAGGTTACCGGTCTTGAGTTTTGTCAGTCCTTCTATTGCTGCCACGGCTGAAAACGCCCAACAACAACCTATATATGACAAAATAAAAACAAATAAGAACAACAAATATGTATATATGCCCAACATATATGTGATGTATTCCATCAATAATTTTTTGTAGAATCTTGTTCAGGAAAAACAATTACTAAAGTTGGGTTATGAGTGGACCACTAATTAACGTCGCTCTTACCGCATTGGCCTTGATCCTTAATAGGTGTGACGACGCCCTTTGTTCTCCAATCCTGTGTGGTGGCCACAACGGTAAAATTTTCATACTTAAAGGACGAATTCTTTAATTTTGACGACTTGGCCAATTCACGGGCCTTTTGACTCTTGAAACCAGTGTGAGAAGCACGAAACTCGTCGTTGGATAAGTCAGCAAAAGCATTCACACCGAGCTTGAAGGCTCGGTTGAGTTTATTGGAGGTTTCAATATACTGGACGTTTTTCTTAAAAATCTTATAACGAAGTTCTTTTTCTGTATCATCTTTATAAACACGTCCATATTGAGTCATCCACTGTTCGTGGCGATCTCTCATGGATAGATCGGAATTGGGAAGTCGAGAGGACGAGCCTCGGCAAGAGAAAAGGACAATGGCAAGGAGAAGAGCCAAGAAAATGTATTGGCAGTGTTTGTTTATGAAAGCCATGCTTGTGCTTCGTACTTATAATTATTGGAGTATTTGGGTGTATGATGAGATCAAGTTGTCGAGGATGGCTGGGTTTTATAGGCAGTGAGTTACCTCTATAACTAGCTCGTTTGGCAGGATGAACCTTTAATTAATTGCTTCAATTTGACCACATAAGTGCCTTGCAAAATGTTCTGACTAAGACTCATTACGTCGTAATCCAATCTTATACTTGTGATGCTTGTACAGAGGATGTCATTTCGTCTTGCAAGCAATTGAAATTATACTTACTCGTGTGAAATCGTGATTAGAATGTTGAATCTTTACTTACTTGTTTTGATATATTTTTGACTCACGGAAGTGTTCGCTCAATATGTTCAGTTTACACGACAAGCTATGAACTGATCAATATCACACTCTGGATTCCTTTTGCATGGCAAAAGATCATTTTGAGATAGAAAACATAGGTTGAGGAACAGGATTATGGATTAGCTAAACTAAGCTTTTATGAAATATGTCCAGGAATAACCTCTATCAAAAATCCGAATTGATAATACAAGACCCTATTAATATCCACATAAATATAATGTTCACATAAATAAATCAGTCAAATTCGTGATTTCTTGTCATGATCTATTTTAATATCATATCGAGAAATCAATTTTATCAAAAATTCGAACTGATAATAAAAAATCCTATTAATATATATGTGACAAATATCACAAGAAATATGTTTAATCAATGGTTTCATATTAAAAGGATTCTAACGTGTACAATAAAAAAGAAAAAAAGAAAGAAAGAAAGAAAGAAAGAAATGATTCTAACGCGAGATGGTTCGACAACTGAATAGACAAGTGATTTATTGAATTTTGAGGGAAAGGTAAGGTGGCTTATGATTTCGTTTGTTAAGATTAACCGTTACTTTGTTCCTTGTGATGATCATGTTTGCTACTCCTGAGATGTTTGTATGGTAAAGAGAGGTGACGTATGCATCATCATCAAGTAATTAACACCTGTTGGATTTTTTTTCATGTTTTTTTTTAATAAAGCTGTTGGATTAATTGAACTGCAAGGAAGCAGTTGCCTCCTCACCAGATCACCTCAACCCTACCAGAAAAACCTAACATGAAGAGATCTATTTTGCTCTGATTATGGTCACACATACATTTAATCTAAAAAGATGTTGGATGGTTCAATGATAAGCAATTATTCTTTTTGAGGTCTACCATGTGTTGATATTGCTCTCTTAGATGTAAATAATGAAACAGAATAATGTTGCATGTAATGTGACGAACAAGTGTAGAAACTTATAAAAGTACAAATAAGTGATCAAAGATTAATTGAAAAACTTTTATCCACGTTGATGGTAGAATTTGAATGAAGAGCATATATAAAATGATTCTTTACATTACTCCCTTGAAATAATGGTTAAGACTTGTCGGCTTTGGAAATATGCTACAACGGCAGGCAGGGCTTGGACCTGGGCTTGGGTATAAATATTGCTCCACGATCAAATACGTATATATATATATATATATATTGACAAAGTCATGACTTATTTTTATTGAATTTGATAGGTTATGTCACGATCATGACAAGATCTTATCACGATCGTGACAGCACCTGGTTTGGTGTGTTTCGTTGGGAACCTTATCACAATTGTGATAGACCTCGTGACGGACATGCATAAATAGTTTTTTTTAACTATTTTTTTTTTCAAAATTCATGTTATTTCACCTAATTAAAGTCGTGTTTCTTCAGATTTTGGACAGTATTTCTTACATGGGAAAAAAGAAGCAACAGTTGCTGTAGTCAAGTTGGCTGACACTGTTGCTTATGATTGATTTAATTAAGTTTCTAAAATCAACTATCTTTTTAACTTATAATTTTTTTTAAAAAAAAAACAATAGTTAGATTTCATATATATAAGAGTGACAACCAACAACAGAGGCAGTAGCCCCTACATCCCATATATACATTACTCCAAATCAGATTAAACACACAGAATCATCACATCAACATCCTTTCAATTGTTAAAGGAAATCCCCATAATCTAATACTGATTTCTCTCAACTATCCAAAAGAGATTTGGATGGGTTTGTTTTAAACGATCATATTATAATTTGTGCTTTTTTTGTACATATTTTTCTATTGTCATCTTGCTTTTATACACTTTCACTTCTATTCAAATTTCATACACTAAATTAAAGGGACCGTATAATTAAAATTTCACACAGTACTGGCCTAATTTATATGACCTGTATGGACTAAATAAAGTGCAAAATTGTTATCTGTAAGCAACTTGAAGATTGACTTTACGTGCATATGATTCGGGTGGAACTCATCGCCTGTACCCCTACTCTAGATGATTCCCTGAATGACATTATGAATGAAAACATACAGTAGTAGAGCATAAGGGAGACAAATATCCCAGTATCATGACTTTCTAATTGAAATTTCTGTAGCTATTACCTACACTTAGCTAGGTACAACAATAGATGCACGTCAACCTTTAATTTGTTCTGTTTCGTGTTTTTGTGTATGTTTGTGTAAGATCGAAACACGAGGAAATCTAAAGGTTGAGATGCTATTCCTGATGATAGACCACAGGTTAATTAGGGGCGGCGCTAATTGTGTAATGCGACGTATTTTGATGTGAGATTCTACTATATGAATGGCATATATGATTCGCTGGGAAACTTGACCTAATAGTTTAAGTACCTAAGTCGTATTCAGGATTGGACAAGAGGATGATTTTCGTAACAATTATTCAACCACGAAGATGAACAGAGAATCCGGAAGGCCTAATCTTCACATTACAGGGCTCGGGGGAATCTCATGGCGTACGTATGGACGAAAATAACAACATTAACAATCAGTGGTACTCGTGCATTTAAAATGATATTAGATCCATGGATATGAGAAAACAAATTTCTTACGTTAAGTTACATGGTTTGCAAGAAATTCGGACAACAATGATATCATCTAGTTGTCTTGTAGTGATGAAATTCATGTTGTGATTGGCTTGGATACTCTATTTTTTTCAACCCCTATGTTGCCTTCATAGAATCTTGGACTTCTGAATATATATTTCATGCATGAGATACTACTTGTGAAAGATACCATTATCTTGGCATAGATAATGCAATTATGAAATTACGCTTTGTTTGGTAGTATTGTTTACTCACAAGTTGCCACTTTTCAATAACAAATTGACATCAACAGATGAACTAACTTATTTCTGAGCTCCGTCTGTCCCTGATACAATGTGAAAACAAAACGAGACGGTTTGATATCGTTATCCGAAATTGAAAAAAATCCAAATCAATAATAAAAACAACTCAATAGTGAAAATCGAACTTGTTTTACACAATAAAATAATTTTTTATAAAGAAATATTGAATATTATATTCAAATAAAATAAAAACAGAAATAGAAAATCATTTTTTTTTGCTTTTCAATTTATGCCTTTGTCATCCTTTTAAAAAATAGAAGCAGAAGTAATCTCAAATATTTTAGTTTCATCAACCAGTGAAACGAAAATAAAATATAGAAATGATACCAAGAAGACCTTAATACTTCATCCTAAATTAATTGAAATACTTCTACCCGACACGAGACTTTATATGTGTGTTGAATTTTTATAAAATTTAATATAAAAAAAGTTTTTTTTAGTGATACTAGGTTTACTCTAACACATAAGGGATGAGTTAGTGAGATTTTATATATCGATTTGACATTTTTTATGTTAAAAGTTCTCCAAAAACAAGAGGAAAATAACGCATAACCCCATAAACTTTCGATCTTTTGCACATAACCTCCTTTAATTTTAAAAATAGGTTCATGTCTCCTTTCGAGGGAGATTTTCTGTCAAAAATATATACATTTTCATCATGTGCCAAAAATTAATATTTTTTTAAAGTTTAAGAGGTTAAGTAACTATTTCTATAGTTCAGAGTGTAAATTGCAATAAGATAACAGTTGAAGGGGGTTAAATCTTATTTTGTCAAAAAAAAGAAAAAAAAGAAACGTATATATTTTAGGACAGCTAAAAAAAAGTGTTACAAATGATATGGGAAAAAATAGCATTTAACCTCCTCAACTATCATCCGGTTGCACTTTATCCCGCAAAACTATAGAAATTGCCATTTAACTCTTTAAATTTGGACAAAATCTTGATTTTTGATGCATGACCTCTTGAAACTTATATTTTTTTGGCAGAAAAACCCCCTCGAGAAGGGACATGTGCCTATTTTCAATATTGAGAAAAATTATGTGCAAAAGATATACAATTCAGGAGTATTATGTGTTATTTTTCCATAATATGGGACCGATGAAGTAATAGTTATGTTTCACCTTTCCTGCATTTAACATATCGTTAGATTAGGGAAGGTTCGTCGGGACAATAGTTAAATGATATTCCCTTCGTTCCAAAATGATTGTAACGACACGAATTGGGAAACGTTTCGTTTTTATTTTAAAGATCTTAAAAAAATTTTAAATTGATTCCGGATTAAATTTCATAACTTAATCTATCGTTAGTGTTTCACAACCTTTTTGTAAAAAACGAAATTTGATCGTACTAAATTGGACCTTAAACTGCGTGACATTGCAATCATTTTGGGACGAAATTAGTATGTTAAAAACACGTTTTTTTTTATAATTTTTAGTAATATTATTTTTCGTATAAATTATGTACTTAATACGAGACTTTACACACATCCCTTTTTCCCTTTTAAAATCCGAAAACAATAGAATTTCAAGATTTATTTGATAACAAGTTGAAAGTATAATAATAAATTATCTTTAAGGTTTCATGACAAATTTTCAGAATTAAATGATATATAATCATTCGATGATTGTCTGTTATTTGATTATTTTTGTTGTTATAATATCGTACATGACATAACATCGTAATTTTTTTTGGAGACACAGAAATTATTTGAATTGCTATCTTTAGAGAAATAATAAAAGGAAAGAAACAAAGAGGGAACGAGGGCAAGCGGCCTGTCACGGGGTTAGAATTTCACTATCCGTGCGGCACTCAAGTTACTCACTCCTTCACTCGAGTTCAGCCTTACTCGTCACCTAAAGACGATTCTTAAGAACGCAAAAGAGTTTTGGAGTTGGAAACAAGTTTTGTATTGAGAACACTTCAAAGGTTACAATGTATGCTTTGTGTATGTAAGAATGAGATATGGGATATCTTGGGATCGTTTGACAAATGAGCCTTGCATCCCTTTATATATATCTTCATAGAAGGGTTTAGACTTTGTGGTCTAGACTCTTCCATACTCTTCTCCTCCTAAGTAATTTACAAGAGTCTTCTAAACTCTTCTCCCTAGATATTTACATGGAGTTCTCTAGAATGCCTCATAATTAGAGAACTCTAGAGTTGTCTAGAGAAAAATAGAGAAATCTAGGACTTTCTACCCAATGCTAGAAAAATATGGAATTATCTAGAGGAATATGGAAAACTCTAGACAATTTCTCAAGGAGAACCCCTTAAATTAGCTCGTCCGTGACATACTCCTCAACCTATGTCGCAGACGTCCTTGTCGAGACGCACTTGCATTACTCGATCTTGTCCTTGAGTTGTCGCTAGAAGCCTTCGAGCACCCATCTTGTCATCTTGGTGGGAGTTCCTTTCCGTGTTCCTTCGACAAGACTTGTGAGATCTTTTTTGTCACCTTCTTTGCCATGTGAGAGATCTCACCTCTTCTCACGTGAGTGGGTTCCTCACTTTTAATTCCATCCGAGAGTTGCATGGTTGCGATCATCTTTGTTTGAGCTTTCTTCGCTCATCGCACCATCGAGACCACGCAAACTCCATCGTCCTTCATTATGTGCAAGACATTAGCGAAAGAGATTAGTATCGTCTTCACACCCTCGATGAAGTCAATTCCAAGCACTAAAGGATAGTCGTCCATGGAAATGACAGTGAGATACACCGATCCCTTCCAATCGCCAATGCGAAGCTGCACGCCACGGACCACGCCATAGATTGGTTCAACCTTCGAGTTCACAGTCTTGAGCATGTCTTGCTCTTTGTCGACTCGAAGTACAAGTCGCTTTGCCTCTCCTCACGAAACAAGGCTGTGAGATACCCCGGTATCAATCAAGGCATGGGTTGTATACGATCCGATCACCACATCGACGTACATCAACCCTTTCGATGAAGACTTCTCCTCCGTGGTCTTCACCGCGTTAAGGATCCTCAATGAAGACTTCTCCTCCGTGGTCTTTATCGTGTTAAGGATCCACAAAGATCCCATCTCTTGTACAGGTTCCTTTTCCACTCGAGCAACTATAGACGTGAGAGCGTTCTTCTTCGGACACTCCCGAATTAAGTGAGGGTCATCGCATAAGAAGCATTTTACCTCGCCCTTGGACTTCACCGCGTCCTTGGACGTGCTCTTTTTTCACTTTCTTTGCTCTTCTTTCTTCGAGTCACTCTTGCTAACGAAACTCGAAGTTGGTTTGATCCCTTCGTGGCTCTCTCCTCCATCTTTCTCGGAGTCATTCCTCGACTCTTTGCCCTTTGGAGACTCGCTTCTCTTGAATTCGATGAATGACTCCGTCGTCACTATGGCCGTCGCAAGAGTTTGGACACTATGTCGTTGTAACTCTTGTTGTGCGCAGGGTTGAAGTCCATCATCGAAGTAAATGAGCTTGTCTTCCTCGGACATGTCGTCAATTTGGAAGAGCAACTCCGTTAAGCTCTTCACATAGTCTCGAATCGTACCCGTATGCCTCAACTTCTGAAGTTGTCTCTTGGCTTCATGTTGGGCATTTTCCGGATAGAAGTGGAGTTTGATATCCTTTGTGAAGTCATCCCACTTTTCCATTATGAACGTTTCCGCTTGAACGTCATTATAACGACGACGTCACCACATAATCGCCGTGTCCGAGAGGAATATAGATGCAGCATTGATCTTCTCTTTTTCTTCTTTTATGACCAATAGTTCCAAGTATCGCTCCGTGTTAAAGAAAAATGTGTCGACCTCCTTAGCATCTCGTTTCTAGGTAAACGGTTTTGGCTTAGGGGGCTCGAACCGCGTCATCTTCCCAAAGCTTGCTCCACCATTCGCTATGGCCGCCTTGCATAGCGAGGTTTCTTCCCTCAAGATCCTCATCTCCTCTTGGAGAGTGACCATCACCGTATGTACCTCCTCCATTTGCGCTCGAAACTCCTTGCGAAGAGTGTCCAAGCATGAGTTTAGAGTACCTCGCATCACACCCCTGAGGCATTCCTCCCGAGCCTCGATAATATCGTTGTTAGGCACATCTTCCTCCAACCTATCCGCCATCTTAGCCACGATCTCTTCCACTCGCGAGAGTCGTGACTCCAAGATGGCTTAAACATCTTTCAACTTTTCCCTTTCTTTGCGCGTGGTTACATTCGCGGTGTTCACCTTCTCGGGAATTTCATGCTCAACAATGTTTGAATCCGTCATCTCTCAAGCCAAGGCTCTGATACCAACTGTCACGGGTTACAATTTCACTACCCGTGCGGCACTCAAGTTATTCACTCCTTCACTCGAGTTCAGCCTTATTCGTAACCCAAAGACGATTCTTAAGGACACAAAAGAGTTTTGGATTTGGAAATAAGCTTTGTATTGAGAACACTTAAAAGCTTACAATGTATGCTTTGTGTTTGCAAGAATGAGATATGGGATGTCTTCGGATCGTTTGGCAAATGAGTCTTGCATTCCTTTATATACACCTTCATAGAAGGGTCTAGACTTTGTGGTCTAAACTCTTTCATCCTCTTCTTCTCCTAAATATTTACAAGAGTCTTCTAGACTCTTCTCCCTAAATATTTACATGGAATTCTCTAGAATGACTCCTAACTAGAGAACTCTAGAGTTGTCTAGCGAAAAGTAGAGAAATATAGGACCTTCTAACCAACTCTAGAAAAATATAAAATTATTTAGAGGAATGTGAGACAATTTCTCAAGAAGAATTCCTTAAAATGCCTAGTCCGTAACAGGCCGGCACTGTCCCCACTGCCTGATCTTCGATTTGGGTGTATTTTTCCAATCAAACTACGCCGCTTCGACGTTAGACAAATTTGAGTATTGAGATTTAGAGGCAACAAATCAATTCAATCCCATGGACGAAAGGTACTGCTCGATCCTATTAATTCTCTCTCCTGATGAGTTTGCTAGCTTAGGGTTTTTCTTTTTCTTTGAATTCTAAAATCGTTAATCAGACGGATGAATTGGAATCACCATTCGAATGAAATCGACTAGGTTTTCCGAGATGTGATTCAATATTGGAAACATGTGAGACTTACTCGAAGATTTACACCTAATGAAGAATATCCTTTCTCCGAGGCAACTTAAGAATTAAAACATGTGATGCAAATTTCACTTGCTAGAAACTAAATCATTTACAGTTTTTTATTTTCATTCAGGAACGACCGAAAGACACATACCTGTAGAACGCAACGTTGATGTCTAGTTACATGGTCCATTCGTTTGGTGTTGAACCAATCGATCACAACGTGTCATTTGATTCACGGCAGTTAATTTCGACTTATCATGAAAGTAGTCCTTGCTCCAACAATTACGAGAGTTCTCATGGTCATGGCGTGGCAAGATGCCCTTGAAAGAAGATCGTGTGACAGCACACCCTGGAAGAAAGAAACAAAAAGTATTATTGAGATTCGTTGGTTATTCTTATACCGTTTCAAGGTATTATAGAGATTCAGAAACAAAAAGTAAATCAACCAAAACAAAAAGTAAATCAACCAAACGAAACTCAGAAAGAAAATCAGTCAAATAATGAGTTGTTTTTTCTTTCTTGTATTCATTCTCAGTAGTCGAAGGGAGAACTGTTCTCACAGCTTCATATGTCCTCCACTCTTACCACTGCTGGTGCGGTGTTACTTTTGCTAGTGGGTTTCCCTCCGTGAGGGCCACAAGCAATTACACAATTTTTTGAAAAGAGAAGTAGAGGATTCAGGGAGAATGTGGAAGTAACTCAAAGCAGAAGCAGTTTCACGCGGGAAATCAGAGGCGGCATCAGAAACCAACACGGCGAAGGAATAAAAACAGTCTCCTCAATCCTCTATAAATAGGGAGCAAGTGAGGAAAACATATACAACACATCAAACACAAAAATAGCACTAGAACAGTTAGAAAAATATGCAGTTTGGGGTATTGAGGGATATCCTCTACAGGTATAATTTTATACCGTTAGAGAAGAAAAATTAGTGAGAGTTATCCTGGTGATTGTAATCCCCTAGCATAGTCTAGGGACGATATTTGTAATCCCTCTTTAGTGGATATTTTGGTACCGCAACGGCCCCGTGATTTTTACTTTTTTAATTTTTAAGGGGTTTTCCAAGTTAAATTTTGGTGTCGACTCTATTTATTTTTGGGCAATTTATTTATCCCATTTTTATAGCGCAACAAAGAAAAAGTGCTGGGCAATTTTCGTTGCACCATACACCGACTTTTCTCAACAGACTGGTATCAGAGCTCTGATTAATTTAACTGGAGGCGGATCCAATTATTGCGCAAATTAAAATGGAAGACGGAGCCAGCGTTGGTGGCATGATCCGATTGATCTCATCGAACTATTCGATGTGGAAGCCCAGAATGGAGGATATCCTTTATTGTAAAGATTTGTACGAGCCGATCGTAACCAAGACGAAGCCCGCTGATAAAGAGGAGAAAGTTTGGGCGTTACTGCAACGCAAAGCTGTTGGTGTGATCAGACAATATATCGATCAAAGTGTCTTCCAACATGTGGCCAACGATGTCGATGCTTTTGTCCTATGGAAAAAGCTCGAGGCGATGTATCAGAGAAAGAGTGCGATGAATAAAGCTTCTATGATGCGGAAGTTAGTGAAGTTGCAGTTTAGAGACGACCGCAGTGTAGCAGAGCACCTGAATGATTTTCAGGGTATTGTCAACAAATTGACAGGAATGGATTTAAAGTTTGATGTTGAGATGCAAGCACTATTACTATTAAGTTCCTTACCTGATAGCTGGGAGACACTAGTGGTGTCATTAAGCAACTCCTGAAGAGAAGCTCATAATGAACATCGTGAAAGACAGTATGTTAGACGAGGAAACCAGGAGGAAGGAGCTCAGTCCGTTCAACTCATCAGATGCTCATGTGATGGAGCATCGCGGACGTAACAATGAAAGAACTTTTCAGCAAGACGATAAGTTCAGGGGAGATCGAAGTCCCAGAATCGGAAGGGCTTCACTTGCTATTATTGTGGCAAACCAGGCCATAAGAAAAACGAGTACAGGAAATTCAAAAGCGACACAGCGCAAGGCAAGGTCGTTAAGGGAGAACAAAACAACGAGGCAAGCACCACTTCTGTTGCAACCATGGATGAACCCTACCTCTTCTCAGACAGTGGTTCCATCAACCTCACTTGTTCAGACTCAGATTGGGCGGTAAATTCTGGTGTCTCATTTCATCTTACTTCGCATATTAATTTCTTTTCATCTAACAAAAATGGTGACTATGGTTTTGTACGAATGGGAAATAATGAGACATCTAGAATTATGGGTATTGGAGATATTTGGTTACAAACCAATGCAGATTCAAGGTTACTGTTGAAGGATGTCAGACATGTATCCGACATTCGACCGAACCTGATTTCAGTTGGGATGCTTGATGATGAAGGTTACACTTCCCATTTCTTTGATGGGAAAATGAAGCTCTCGAAGGGTTCTTTGCTGATTGCTAAAGGAAAGAAGCAAAGAACGTTATACTTGATGC
>JAOVYX010021107.1:0-16183 GCA_035668315.1 Drosera spatulata | reverse complement strand
AGGATCAAAGGATGAATGATACGAGCCAAACAACTCCCCCAAGCTTAAGTTATTGCTTGTCCTCAAGCAATGTAGGTTCACTAACACATAACAAAGTATGCATGACCCGAGACTACCATCTAATGGTCAGGGAATGCCACTCGTCATATTCTACAAGCCAATTCAACCTCACCACAACCCTACTTGCATGAGTCTACTGAATGTCATGAAACATATTCTTCGCAAGCATCTCTCACCACCCACATGATCTTGAGTATCATTTTCATGAAAGCTCACCACCAAACCACGCAACGATGAGGTTTCAACCTAAATAATACCCTAAGTAATAAGTGTTCGAGTATTATCCACCCTCTACCCAATGTGCAACCATGATCCGCAACAAAGGCCGAGAATGGTATGTGAACAAAATAGATAAGAGGTGTGAATTATTAGGGTTATGTGAGGTTTTAGGGATAGAAGGGAAGAAATAGGAGAAGTGTATGTCAAGGTATCATTACACTCCAAACGATCCCCAAACACGAAGCATTGTGCTTCGACAAGAATGAAACACACACCCTTAGCCTAAGGCATGCTCTCGGTTCACCCCTCTTTGGGTTGGTGACTTCTCGAGACTCATAACACATTTTGGGCTCTTTATCTCTTTTTTTTACTTTTGCTTTTGTTTTCTTTTCTTCTTTGTTCTTTTCTCTTTACATCGTGGCCTCACGGTTCACATATTACCATGTTACAACATTGGCCAAAGAATAATAAGATATAAATTAAGACACATTATGTGCCAAATCGAGCATGTATTCATTTATATTCCATACAACCTTTCAAACCATGCTGTCTTAACTCTACACCAAGAGAGGGTTCAAGAGAGAATGACAAGGAGGGATTCATAGCATGAAAAATCGATATCATTCCTATAACAATTAAGCACAAGGCAATCAAGTAGAAAGTGAGAATCAAGGTCATAGCAAAGTTGAGAATAATAGCATTTGAAATCAAGAAGAAGATTGTACGATCCAAGGCAACACAAGATGAGTAAATGAATCATTATCACACATTTCACCGCGTTACCATAAACCTAATACCTAATAGCTCCTAACTAATCGTGTTATAAAGGTTTAGACCTCATAATGCTACACTCCCCCGTGTCTGGATTCCCCCAATCATGCATATGTTAGGAGTTAATTTTCATGAAAAGTTGGATAACACCCCGCCATAGGATGAATGGTGATTCAAATTGTGCTATCTTAAAGTCTCGGGCACTACTATCACAAGAAGATGGTAAATCTCAGGCACATAAGCATACATCGCTAATGGTCAGAGAAATTTCACTACATGAATCAAAACATAACTCAAAATCATGAAAATCCAAGATAAAGATACATCGTCAAAATCCAAATGCAAATGAAGTACATGTCTACCCCAACATAAACGAAATAATGGTAAAGATAAAATGGACTCGACGCGACACGACACACCCTATACCGACTTGACTTGACTCCTAAAATGACTCCAACTCCCTCTCCCAAGCTTAACATGACGCAGACGCCGGATGGAAAAGATAGCTAGAGGAATAAGAGTTTGAGGAATACGACCTGACCAGCTAGTCGTGCGAGGCGAATAGTCATGCGTCTCCTCGATGTAGATCATCGCCACGCTGAAAGTGAGGACGTGACGAGAAGTGATAGATGTCGCGCTCTCCTCGCTGCATCACATGGAGTTGCCGCAGTATCACGTTTTGTGACTCCCAAGTGTAGAGGAGCCCTCTCTCGTGCATGGTGAAGAACTCATGCTGCTCACGGCTAATGTCCACCACCTTGACCTCAAGACGAGCCATGTTATCACCCATGTCGGGTGGTTCCTCAAGGCGGAGTGGGACGGGAGCATCTTCCTCCATGGTTTCATCGTCTTGCTCCTCCTCCGTTGCTTCCCCGGGTCCCCCCCTTTGCCATCTATCCACCTTTGATCGAACGTGGGCATCTTGTTGATGATATCAGCTGCGTTGGAGACGACCCCAACTCTGATGCAAAGTCTGACGATGAGTCGAGGATGGGCGATCCTCAGAAGTGTGCAGCTCGAGCCGAAGCCTTGGACATATTCTCAAAGAGACGAGAATAATACCCGCCCAAGGTTTACGGGGTGTTGCCTCAACAGCTGGTAGATGAGGTGCGCCTTCATCGTGGCCACCTTGGATCTATTCCCCGAAGGAGGATGTTGTTGATCATGAGATGCTGCACGATGTGGGCATCCTCGGTGAGGAAGCTCGCATTGAAGTGGATTGGGGTGGTGCGTGTCGACGCGTCCAAAGTCCATTGCACGCCCGAGTTATGACCACAAAGATAGTCAAGGATCTCTTGGGGTGGTGTCGTGGTCACGAGGTTCACTTTATCGTCAAACAAAGACGAGTAGGAAATGCAAATATGGGAGGAAGAACATGGTGTTGATTGTACCCTCATCCCAAGGCACTCGTCGTCCTCGCACGACCTTCTTCGGACGGTTGGGGTTGTCGACCGTATTCGCATAGAATTCGGCCGCGAGCGATGAAAGCTTGATGGTTCATCTCGCGGAAAGCCTTTCAACCCCGCTCACCAATATGTTGTGAGAAGTAGAGGGCGTCAACCTGCCTCTCCATAATACACTCCCTTGCGATAATCGTGCGATAGCGAACCATCGCTTCAGGCGATGTGAATGTGGCGAGGCTAGGCGAAGGCCCTTGCGCCAAAGGAGGAGCGCCCGTGCCGGAGCTCGTTCTTGTCCGGTTGGGGCGAGAGGATGAAGGTTCAGTGGCAACCGTCTTGCCTTTGTCACGACCACCCGCCATTGTACCTAGTATCACAAACGTTAGTGCGCATTGATGACATAAAAAAGATTCACCGAATTGAGCACAAAAAAATAAAATAAAATAAAATGGACGCATGGATTGCATATGGGTGATCAATGACAATAAGAGTACATCACAAGTCATTAGGCATGAATGGTAGATATAAGAACTTAAGGAGCATATCATCGAACACCTTACGTGCATGGTTGAAAACACCTCTCTAACATAGAGTTGGATCTCAATCACAACCCAAGTCATACAATTATCATGAATTTCATCCCAAATACATCATTAGAATCAATGCCAACCCATTCTATACATACATTCATCAAGATCACATCACAACCCATCAATCCAATCAACCAAACCGAATCCTCCAAACCCATCAAATGCAATGAAATCAAAGAGATGAAGAAGGAGAAGAGTTGATCATACCTTAGTCATGGATGAATTGGATGCAACGGCGTGAGATTTTGATGTAGGTTTATGGTTTGAGAGGGATTTGGGGCGTTTGGGTATAAGTGAATGAGTTTTGGTCGAGTTTGGGGTATATGTACGTGAGAACTCAGATGAACCGCGCCCGGGCGCCTTCTTGTGATGCGCCCGGGCGCTTCGATGTACAATTCAAAGCATAATAAAGTAGGACGCCTGGGCGCTTGTTTGAACTACTCCCGGGCGCTTTGGGTGACTTTTCGATTGGAGTTGTTGTAACAAGGAGGCCGTGCCCAGGCGCTAGTTTATACTAAGCCTGGGCGCTTTGATGTATTTTACGAAGCACAAAACTTCGCTCGTGAAGGTCCAATCCCGGGCGTGCGGGAAGGAAACGCTCGGGCGCTTTGGTCGGGGTCAAAATCGAGTGCAAAAATGCATATTGCTTGAACTCTTTGATATCGACTAACTCCAAAAACTTAGGAATCGGAGCACTACCTCGTTTAGAGCTCGTTTTCTAGATACGAATGAAGTGTTACCGTGTCAATGTCCCGATCATTGTGTTGCCCCGTCTCGTACACACCTCCTCGTGATGCAAATTCCCCCACCTTATTCCGCAATCTACATGAAAAACATAAAATTACGAATAAGAAAATTAAACTAGAGGGAGGGAGAATTACTCATTGACAATAAAGAAAAAGTACTTCCTTGTGGGTTGTCTCCCACAAAGCGCTTGGTTCAACGTCCTCAGCCCAACATAGCAAAAGAAATCACCCCTTAAATTGATAGTATGCCTTTAAACGTTGTCCATTTACTGTGAATGAAGAGTCGGGACTATGAAGTTCTATGGCTCCATAAGGATGTACCTCTTTGACAACGAAAAGGTCCGACCATCGAGACTTAAGCTTCCCGGGAAAAAGTCGGAGACGGGAGTTATAGAGAAGAACTTTTTGGCCCGGGAAGAACTCCCGATGAAGAATCTTTTGATCATGCCACGCCTTCACTCTCTCCTTGTAAAGCTTGACGTTCTCGTAGACGGTGCGTCGGAACTCATCAAGCTCATTAAGTTGAAGAAGACGGTTCACCCCAGCTTCTTGAATATCAAAGTTTAAGAACTTCGTCGCCCAATAAGCCTTGTTTTCTAACTCCACCGGCAGATGACACGCCTTCCCAAAGAGCAATTGATATGGAGAGGTACCTATTGGTGTTTTGAAGGCTGTGCGATAAGCCCATAGGGCATCGTCTAGCTTCTTTGCTCAATCCTTCCAGGAAGAGTTCACGATTTTCTCAAGAAACTTCTTCAATTTCCAATTGGAAATTTCTACTTGGCCACTTGTTTGAGGGTGGTAGGGCATTGCCATTTTGTGCCAGACACCATATTTTCCTAAAAGAGTATCAAATTGCCGGTTGTAAAAATGAGAGCCTCTGTCACTAATGATTTCCCACAGGGTTCCAAATCTTGTAAAGATGTTTCGTTTTAAGAATTTGGTTACTACCTGGGCATCATTAGTAGGAGTTACAATCGTCTCAACCCATTTCAAAAAATAGTTAATGGCCACGAGGATATATTCATTGCCAAAAGATGAAGGAAAAGGTCCCATGAAGTCGATGCCCAAAACATCGAATAACTCAACTTCTAAAAGAATGTTAAAGGCATCTCATTCCGGGAAAAAATATTATCGGTCCTTTGGCAACAATCACAAGCTGCAATATAAGCATTAGCATCCTTAAACAAAGAAGGCCAAAAGAATCCCGAGATGAGTACCTTTACGACGGTTTTGTTGCCACCAAGATGCCCACCATAATCCGAAGAATGACAATGGAAAAGAATATTCGTTATCTCTTCTTCCGGCACACATCTTCAAATCATTTTATCTGGGTATTGCTTGTAAAGAAAGGGATCATCCCATAGATAGAAGCGTACATCGTGCAAGAACTTCTTACTTTGTTAGGAAGACATCTCCGAAGGGAGCATATCACTTGTCAAATAGTACACATAGTCCGCAAACCATGGAACACTTGCCATGTTAATGGCAAAGAGTTGCTCATCGGGAAAGATTCATTGATAGGTGTTGAGTCCGTACCTTGTCCCTCATGTCATTCGATCCGAGAAAGATGATCCGTCACAGGATTCTCCTTACCTTTCTTGTCCTTAATCTCCAAGTCAAACTCTTGAAGTAGAAGAACCCATCGGATGAGGTGTGGTTTTGCATCCTTTTTCTCAAAAAGTTATTTGATAGCCGAATGGTCGGTCCACACGATGACTTTGGTTCCGATCAAGTAGGATCGGAACTTGTCAAAGGAAAACACCACGGCTAAAAGTTTTTTCTCGGTAGTGGTATAGTTGTGTTGGACATCGGAGAGCGTCCGACTAGCTTAGTATATGGCATGCAAGATTTTGTCTCGCGCCAAGGGCATAATAACTAGTATCGCACAAGCTCTCAAATAGAAGATTCCAATTAGGAGGTACAATCACCGGTGTCGAGACTAAAGCATACTTCAATAATTGGAACGTCTTCAAACATTGCTCATCAAATGTGAAAGGAACATCCTTCTTGAGCAGGTTGTAAAGTGACTTAGCAATTTTGGGGAAATCTTTAATGAACCGTCGGTAGAAACCGGCGTGGCCAAGAAAACTTCGCACATCCTTAGCATTGGATGGTGGTGGAAGTTTATCGATGACATCAATCTTAGCTTGGTCGACTTCTATCCCTTTTGAGGATATCTTGTGCCCTAAAATCACCCCTTCTTGAACCATGAAGTGACACTTCTCCCAATTCAAGACAAGATTAGTCTCAACACATCGTTGCAAGACAAGAGCAAGATTTTTCAAGCATGCATTATATGAAGCACCAAACACCGAAAAGTCATCCATGAATACCTTAATGAAACGCTCCATCATGTCCGAAAAGATGGTCATCATGCATCTTTGGAACGTTGCAGTAGCATTGCAAAGTCCAAAGGGCGTCCGACGAGAAGCAAATATTCCATAAGGACAAGTGAAGGTAGTTTTGTCTTGGTCTTCGGGGGCGATTGTGATTTGATTGTAGCCGAAAAATCCATCAAGGAAGCAATAATAAGTGTACCCCACAAGGCGATCAAGCATTTGATCAATAAAGGAAGTGGAAAGTGATCCATAAGGACAAGTGAAGGTAGTTTTGTCTTGGTCTTCGAGGGCGATTGTGATTTGATTGTAGCCGAAAAATCCATCAAGGAAGCAATAATAAGCGTACCCCACAAGGCGATCAAGCATTTGATCAATAAAGGAAGTGGAAAGTGATCCTTGCCGGTAACTTTGTTAAGCTTGCGGTAGTCAATACACACTCTCCATTTGGTCACCGTTCGAGTTGGAATCAACTCATTGTTCTCGTTTCGAACCACGGTCATGTCACCCTTCTTCGGCACTACTTTTACGGGACTCACCCATTCACTATCGAAAATGGGATAAATGATCCCCACTTCCAAAAGTTTCAACGCTTCTTGCCGAACCACCTCCTTCATGTTAGGATTGAGGCACCTTTGATGCTCCGCACTTGGCTTGAAGTTGTCCTCCATGAGTATCTTGTGCATATAATACGAAGGATGGATGCCTTCGATATCACCGATTGACCACCCGATGGCGGTCTTGTGCTCTTGAAGAATACGGAGAAGTTTTTCTTCTTGCTTGGAATCTAGACTTGTAGAGATAATAATCGACAAAGTAGAAGTCGCACCCAAGAATGCGTACCTAAGAAGAGATGGGACCCCAAGCTAACTCGAACCAAAGGTTCTACATGAGTTTGCACATACATAATAGGGGAAGAATCAAGGCTCGCGATCATCTTGTGCAAGGAATCATTGTCCTCATCTTCTAATCCAAGAAGGCATGCTTCAAGAGAATCAGCAAAACAAGAGTCGAATGTCTCTTGAATACAAGAATCAATAATATCAATCCGCAAGCAAGAAGGGATGAGAAGTCGTCCAGGCACCTCTAAACACATCGAATGTGACTCTTTCATCTTGGATGTTCATCGTCACTTTCCCATTCTTTACATCGATAAGAGTACTTCCGGTTGCAAGAAAAGGACGTCCACGAATAATCAGCACCTCATCATTATCCTCCATCTCCAAAATAACAAAGTCCGTCGGGAAAATTAAGGTGCCAACCTTCACCAATATATCTTCCACTATGCCTCGAGGATACGTAATAGATCGATCCGTAAGTTGTAAAAAAATTATGGTTGGACGAGATTTACCCAAACCCAATTTCCTACAAATAGAAAAAGACATAAAATTAATGAAGGCACCAAGATCACATAAAGTATGATTAAAGGTATGATTGCCAATGAAACAAGGAATAGTGAAACTCCCCGGGTCTTTTAGCTTTTGCGGTAGCTTTCTTTGGATGATTGCGCTACACTCCTCATTAAGCTTCACGGTCTCAAAATCCTCGAGTTTATGCTTCTTAGATAAGATCTCCTTCATGAACTTGACATAAGAAGGCATTTGAGCCAAGGCATCCGCAAATGGAATGTTGATGTGTAGTTTGCGGAATACCTCCAAGAACTTCTCGAATTGTTTATCGAGCTTGTGCTTGTAAAAGCGTTGAGAATAGGGAAGCTTTGGCACATAAGGAGTGGGATTGTCGAAAAAAAGTTTAGAAGACACCTTGGAAGATGGCGTCACGTTTGGTGCGTCAACCTTAGCTTGAGTAGAGATTTCTTCACTTTGTTTGCTCTCATCTTGCTTTGGGTACTCGGGATCCTTAGTTGCTTTACCATTTAGTGTTGTAATGGCCTTATCATGCTCCTTGGGATTGGTTTCCATTGTGCTAGGAAGAGATCCTTGTGCCCTTTGAGTAAGAAGATTAGCAATTTGCCCAACTTGATTATCTAAGTTCTTCAACGATGCTCCATGACTTTGAAGGATAGTGTCATTTCTTTGAAAGTTCTCATCTGTTTTGCTAAAGTACTTCGTCAAGATTTCTTCAAGGCTACTCTTGGAAGGTTGTGGAGGTGATGGTACTTGATTAAAACCTGGGGGAATAAGAGCCGCTTGATTATTTCTCCGAGAGAAACCCGGATGATTCCTTGCATTGTTGGGGTTGTAATATAGGTTACCACTTGTTAAGGTCGTGCGTAACCTTGTCCATTGTAACCTTGCCCATAAGCTATTTGTTTCATGTTTTGAGCTTGAGCCATATTCACTTACAAATGACACTCGGTGTGATCATGAGATCCGCCACAAAGATCACAAGAAGAGGGTGAAGATTGTATAAAAGATTGAATAAGAGATTGGATAGAATTTACTTGACCTTTTGTAGAGCCTGAAGCCAAAGCACTCATTTGCTTTGTAAGAATATCCAAATGCTTCATAATAGAGGACACATGATCTAGCTCAATCATGTCCACGGTTTTCCTTGGAGTTTGACATTCACCCGATCATTGATATGAGCTATCGATCATAGAATCCAAGAGATTGCATGCGGTATGATAATCAAGATTCATGAAAAAAGATCCCTTTGCCGTCACATCAAGAGAGACTCAGAGTTCATGGTGAAATCCCTTGAAGATAATTTCCATTTGCATCCAATCAGGTAAACCATGAAGTGGGCACTTTTTGAGGAGTTCCTTTAAGCATTCCCAAACTTCATGAAGGATCTCTGTGTCATATTGAGCAAAGATCGTAATATCGGTTCGAAACTTGGCCGACTTGGCCAGCGAGAAGAATTTTGCTAGAAACTTTTGAGTCATGTCGGTCCAAGTGAAGATTGAGGCAAGAGGGAGATTGAAGCGCCACTCCGAGGCCTTACCCTTCAAGGAGAAAGGGAAGAGAAAAAGACGAATAGCCTCTTCGAATACCCCTTTAACCTAATTGTGTTGGCGCGCATAACACTTTGTGAGGTGATTGTTAGGACATTCACTAGGTTGCCCACTAAAGGGCTCCCCTTGGATCATGTTGATGAGCGATGACTTGATCAAAGTTTCTTGCATCGATGGGAGGTGTCACAATGACGCTATATTCATTTAGTATCTTTGGCATTGCTTGTTCTTTCATGGATGATAGAATCGGTTGAGGAGGAGGAACACCCTATCTAGCCGCTTGTACCGCGGCTTGGATGGCGGCTTGAATTTGTGCTTGGATGTTCTCCATTGGGTTTAGAGGGAGTTGAGGAAGAGGATTGAGGTCGTCTTGTTGATTGCCTTGGGGTTCCATTGAGGTTGATGAAGTATGAGAGTTGAACTTGTGTTGCATGCGGTTCCTTTGGAGAGTTCTCTCGATCTCATAATCAAAAGGGAGTAGGGGTCTGTGAGACAACCTTTGCATGCATAAGAATGTCACCTACAAGAGCAACAAACACACAAACAACTTCAATTGGAATCAAAGAATCAAGAGAAGGAAAGAGTAGAGAATGAAACAATATATATATATATATATATAAAATATTTAAGCACAAGATAGTTATTGATCCCAATGGTAGAGATTTCGATCCCCGACAACGATACCAAAAACTTAGTTGACGACTAGTAAGTCATATCAAAACGCAAGTGTACGTGTCGTTTAGCAAGTAATACGTGAGTAAAAGATATCGTTCCCACGACGATCTAATAATCTAGCAATTGAAGTATGGTAGCTAACCTTAGGTCAAACAAATCGAGTATATATAGGTTTGAATATTAAACTAGTTCTACTAACTAAATAGTTAAATGAGCTTAACTTTGATAGAGTCGGGTTTAAGAAATAGGGAAAGAGAGGGGTTGTGATTTCGTCTTTCGGTTGTGTGTAGTTGCTAAGTGTCAATCTAGTGGTTTCGAAGTGATCTCAATCGAGTCCTAAGGTCAAGTCTAAGCTCTCTCAAGTCGTCGAAAAGCTCTAGCACAATGCCGTCTCTAGCATCTCTCGATGAAAGGCCGTCCCGTCTAACTAGTGTAAGCTCGGATTCTGTTTAATGATTCACACATCACGTATGCAACCTCTCGGTCATGCATTCAACGTGCGGGTTAATGACCATGATCCGATACTACCTATCCTTTCGGAGTCAATACATATCCTACATCATACCACGAGTGATCAATTCATCGAAGCATAAAGCATAACCACAAACCGAGATCCCAATCCGAATCAACTAGATCTACAACAATCACAACATCCACACAACCATCCAACTATCACAACTCCCACAAGGAGTTTAGCTAATCATGGAGAGATCAAAACAAATCATCAAACGCCTCATATGCATGATCATCATCATCAAACGCCTCATAGCTAATCGTAGACACGTGTCCCGACGCAGGATACAGAAGCGTGTGGACGTTTCGCAGTATTTTTCGAATGGAAACAAGGGGTGGCGCCCGGGCACAGAAGGACAAAGCGCCCGGGTGCTTTTAACTTTGTGTCCCATGGCTCAAAAATGCTTTGTTCCTCTATCCTTCGACCTGTTATGCTCCTACCTTTATCATTCTTCCTTGATACATCTTTGCTCGCCCATTTAATGCCCGTCTTATCTGCAAAAACATCAACACGCATCAAAACTCACTCATGTGCAAAAACCGGACTTAAATCTCAAGATTTTCATGCAAAGACGCCTAGATATATGGTAAAAGTAAGATCAAAGGATGAATGATACGAGGCAAACAATAATCACAAAAATCAAATCTTTTAATTATAATTGTAACAATGATATATAGTTTACAAATAAAGAGGTTTAGAAACTAAGATGGAAATCTTATGAAATAATCGGGCTTGTTTAGATGATTGCGGTATTTGGAGACGTTGTCGAAGATTGTTTGGATGGATTCCATTATTTTAGATGCATTATTGAAGGTTGTGTGTATTTTTTTATTGGATTGTGAATTATGATTTGGTTAATTTAAGGGTTTTTCTTTGTTGAATTATTTTGCGTAAACTTATAGTGTTATAGGTAAAATGAAACTTAAACTTAAACGAAATCTGGTGATGGCCATATGGAGGGCAAAGATGATCGTTCGGGTTCGTGACAGTCTTTTCAAGTTAAGGCAAGTTGTTGAAAAGGGAAAGAAGGTCCTTTGTGCGATGACACGATCGAGGAGGCTCTAAAGGTGTTGTGGAATTCGCAACGGTTTCAGATCCGATCGCAGCAAGCTAAGGAGAACAGAAATAAAGGAGAGGCAAAGTATTCACAGGGATCGGTGTCTACGATCAGTGTCGCCTTGAAGATGATAAGTAAATTGTTTAATTAGACAAATTCAATTAATCAATATATTTTTTATTTAATTTCTCTAATTTTTTTAGATTGGAATGAATAATAATCGACATCTTATTAATTGTTTGTTTGCAGAAAAAAAAGTTAAAGAGAAAACCGAAGAAGATTGAGATGTTTGAGAAGTCATACGCATAGAAGGGTGATGAGCCTGCCAAGATGGTGTGGTGTGACGAGAGATCGAAGAAGACGACGGTAAACTTAGTGTTATTTTCAGATTGTAGCCTCGCAAAATTTTTTTTTTTTTGTTTTGTTTCCTAACTTATTGAATTATTTTTCAATCAAATAGCTAGTATCCGCCTTATAATTGGTTTTTTACAGGCTCATTACTCCATACTAGAGAGGGGGTTTTTGGATCAGTTGTTTATGGAGGCACAGCCCGGTACGAAGTCTACTGAGGAGGAGATCAACGATGTGCAGAGCCGAGCATACCTCCAGGCGACAGGGTGCAAGAAAGGACAAGCGTATGGTCTTGGGTCCGTCAGCTCTATGTTCTACTCGAAGGACACACACTGTCCTCAAGTATAAATGCATCTTCCTCAATAGATCGACGTGTGATCGCTGAATTGAAGGAGAGCAATACAGTGTTGACATCACGCATTGATGAGTTGACTTAGTTCGTCCAATGTCTCTCGCAGCAGATGACTCAGTGCGGTAGCAATCCGCTTGATCGGCCTCCTCATCATCCCTAGGATCCACCATCATCAGATGGCGCAGCTGAGCAGATTCATGTTTTTAGGGTTTGATGTTTTGGATGATACGTTGGCTATTTTGGTTATTCGAAAAAAACGGTTATGTAATTTTGGTAATTTGTGATTTAATCATCGATGTTGGATGTTTATTGGTGTTTGATGCTAGTTTGTAACCTAAAACATGTATTTTAGGTGTATGCCTCTATGTGTATAGCAGACGAGGCTCAAATCCAGCTATTTTTTTCCTGAAAATCAAGTTAGTGATAGAAAAATACTATTTCATCGCTAATTTACGACAGCAGTAGTCGCAAACCGGTGCACTCCAGAAATAAGGTTTTACAACGGATATACCTTTTTCGTCGTTAATTTGAGACGACTGTTGTCGTAAATTTTTGACTGCAAAAAGCTTTCGTCGCTAACCACCTAGAAACATGGTCAGCAACCAACCCCATGTCTGTCGCTAATTACGACGCTTCTATCGCAGTTTAGCGACGTATTTCTACTTTTTCATTGCTAAATCAATTAGTGACAGTCAATTCCAGTCGTAAATCTGTTACTAATAGTTGTTTGCGATGGATTTTACGACTGAAATTGTTGTCGCAGATCAATTGGATTTTTGTAGTGGGTTCCTGTTTAGATAGACAAGGTTGACGACTGTGTTGAGATTAATCATAAGCTTTGAGGGAATTCATCTGCAAACAACGTGTAGTCGTTCTACGTGTCGTGCTGAATCGATGCCTATAGGAAGAAGTTCACTAGTGTGCATAAAAAACACAACTGCAACAGAGTCAGAGTTGAATCTGTGCAAAGGAGTGACTTAATTGTTCTTAGCAAGTTCTAAGAAACTCATAAGAGATTTATTGTAACCCAAAAACAATCAAATAGTGAACTATCCCTTGGCTTTGACTACACTCGTCACCAATGCTAGCTTGTACTAAGCTTCGTTTGCCATTTTATAACATCGTCTGAACCAGTATAAGTCACTATGTTTTTTTTGTTTTTCTTTTTTTTTTTTCTTTTTTTCTTTTTTTGGAATTGAAGTCATTATGTTATTTACTACTCTTTAGTTCTTAGAAATCTTTGATTTATTGTTGAATCGCAAAGGAAACAGAGACAGAAATCTCTATTATAGACTAATTCCGCTTGACTGTAGCATACAACTCTGCATACTAGCCTTGCTAGACTGCATACAAAGAACACAAGAAAAAATTTTAATAGCATATTCAACCCCTTTCTAGACTATCATTGTATTCTTTGAAGTACAGGTTATGTATTAAGCAGTTTAGAAGATTGTATTGATTTTATAGTCGTACATGTTTAAAACAACTTTCTTATTGTGGTTTCTTAATTCGGTGCGTCATTGGTGATGCAACAACAATGAGTACACTGCTGCAATACTATGAATTGAAAATTTTATGTTGTTATTGAAAAACGGGTTAGTGGTCCTACTAGAATAAGCAGCCAACAACATGATGTTGTGTCATTTCAACCACTAATCAACCATTTAAAATTTAAAATTCTAAAATGATTTTGTTTTAAAAAGCATACTTATGGTGAAGAATCAATCGTAGTAGTTAATTGGATGCTTGTTACAGAATCAATCATTTTCCTATTGAAAAATTTATATTGTAACTTGTCAAAGATATATTGTCAGATTTTAATTATAAAATATATTAAAATTTAATTATATATATTCATCGACTTACCGTATAAATTTTTCAACTTATGAATATAAAATCGCTAATATGTAACATTTGCTACTCGATGCTGCTGTAGCACTGATCATTTTCGGTTCTCAATTTATGTTGTTATCGATACCCTCCTTACTTTCGTTCTCAACTTCCATTTATATTTTCGCAACTGTGTATGCCAAACATGCACATTGATTCCGCGTATTTTCAGAATCGTCTTTTTTTCGAACATGTACATTAAATCATCCACTCCCCATGATATTTTGTGATTGACGTACGTCTCTATCTGCCTTTGCTCTTATTATTGTATGCGTCGTCGTCATGTACGATAACAATTGAAACTGTCACACTTTTGAGACTTTGGAGTTTGGTTGAAAGAGAGACTCTAAAAGTTTTTCAAACGTTACAGAGTAGACTAGGAAAAAAATGGATCCGGCTCAAGTTGGGAACTCTAAAAGTAGACAAAATGCATGATGGATCTCAAGTGGACTCTCTATCCACCCTATCTGCATTCTAAAGTGACACACTACTTTTCCATCCAAATTAAATGAATTTAAATTACTTGATTTAATAATACGAGAATTTATGAATGTGTTAAATATATGTGAATTTTGATGAACAAAATATTTTATTTATTTTGAGACAATTCAAATAAAAAAATATTTCATTATTATATGAAAAAAAAATATAGAATATAATGGACCAATTAGCATAAACGCTGATTATGTAGAAATTTATTGATATTTTATATGCACTTATGTATAACAATGCACATATTCGGGCCATGGACGTGATCCAGAGAGGACGGGATCCAACACAAAATGGTAATATATGAATTTTCGTCAAGTTTTGTTGTAAATTACCATAGATTTTAATCTTATTAGGTTTGATTTGTTTGTATGTTTTATGGTTAGTTATACTTTTTGGGTTCTTATCATGAGTTTGGATTTTTGATATAATTGATTCAACGATATGATATTAAAACACTTCATAATCTGAGATTACAAATTCGATCTATTCTTTCTTCATTAGTTATAATTTTTCCTTTCTTAGATCTCTTTTCCACAACTTTGACTCATAATGTTATGTTGTGGCTCATAAATTTGATTCGTTTATAGCTTGAGAAATTTCATTTCCTTTGTTATTACTTATTTGAGTATTTGCAATGGATTTCTTTAATGTTTCACTATCCTTAAATATAGAGATTTTGATTAAAAAATAAAATATATACCCAATAGCTTTTCTATCCCTATCTGACTATGTCTATCCGTATTTCTCTCTATCGGTCATTTTATTTCCCCATCTCCAGAAAAACAAAAATATCATTCCATATATTCAATTTGTCACATCCCAATTGATGTAAACACGCATAATTTGTTGACGTAAATTTAGTGTTTTGTTGTGTTTGAGTTCTTTATATTGTGTTTTTAGTTTAGTTTGTGTCTTTGGATTTGGATACTGCTGTTTTTTTATTTTCGTGGCAGATTTGATCGTATGAAGATGTGAATGAGTTGTTGACTTGATTATGAAAGGTCATTACAAGTGATGATGTGAAGATGAACCTTTGAGCGAGATCTTGGATGTGATTTAAAGCTGTTTTTGTTGATCCAAGATAAAGATTTAATACGTTAATCATTTGTGGATATGTTCGTGACCATTTGGTGATGTTTCGATGCAAAATGGATGTGTTTTTGAGCTGTAACAACCATTACAGCGTTTGGAGGTCATCTCTGAAGGTTAAAGCTGTGTAACGACCGTTACACTTAAGTGTCACGATCGTTACGATCCTGCATCGTGTTTCTGTTGAAATCAGGCTATGTAACGACCGTGACAAGGGGTTTGTAACGACCGTTACACAGGTCAGCGTGCCATATTTGTTTGTTTTATTTAAATTTTGGATTGTTTTTTGGGTTTTTCATAAATACCCGTGTAATTTATTTATTTAGGAGAGTTTAGAGAGATCGTTTTCCAGAGCTTTCGTTCGTTCATTTGTTCTAAAACCCTAGATTAGAAATCCTCAACTTCCTTGCTTGTGGACATTGGATCAAGGTGTAGGGCGTTGAATCTCATTGTTTTAACATCGGATCTCTTCTATACAGCGCTGTGTTTTCTTCTTATCCCTGTTAAACTTTTATTTCAGAGATGATGATGCACGATTGTGTGATGTGTGTGATGATGTTCATAATCATGAGTGAGTACTTACTTTGTAGGGAAAGATTAATGAAACTCTGGCTATGTTGGATCATGAGATGAAATATATCACATAAACCAGATTCATATATGTTGATTGATGCATGAAATCTGACTTTAATCAATAATATGTTATGAAATCAATTAGTTT
>JAOVYX010021106.1:0-16186 GCA_035668315.1 Drosera spatulata | reverse complement strand
CTTAACCTAAGCAATCCACCTTATTATCTAGCTTAATTTTATCTTCTTTTGAGTAATTAGTTTAGCTTAGTTATCACACCACCCCCTTCATAGAATAGTTACTACTTTAAGTTAGTTTAGTTGGACATTTACGATTTCCTGTGGGTTCGACCCCTTACTTTCACTACTGCATTAATTCTACATTTGTAGAGTGAAAGTGAGTGCTTATAAATACTAATTTGACGCGTATACGACACCACGCATCAATATTATATTCCAGAATATCAAGGATACCTATAATCACATTATTAGGCCAATGATATGAGATAAAAGAGGAAGAATTACCTAGGTAAAAATCAAAACACTACTTAACACCATTTTACGAAAGTGAAAAACATCTTGTACGAAAACAAGCATAACTTTTTATGCATCTCCGTTTGATGTGATTCAAAGTGCACTAGAAAGAAGGCATTTAGAGGTTTCCAATTATATAAAGTTCATAGCTCAACTCAACCGGAGTTGGAAGAACCATTATTTACAAAGTGAGACCAGTAACCCGGAAATTTCAACAACAAAGTGTCACATGACTCGAAAAGGACTTGTTTTTAATATAAACATATATCAAACACATGCAATAATACTCAAAAAACTCCTACAACTAATTAAAGTAGTAAAATAACTTAAAATGACACGAAAGTTTATTTGAATACATGAAAACGCGCCTAAAGTCAAGTGTAAAATATTGTAATAAGAGATATAAATGCCACTTATCAATCTGCATTGTGCAATTAAGTGCCCTGACTTTTCACAATTGTGGAAGACCTCCTTTTCTACTTCTTTGGCCTTTCTCGAGATATTCTTCTTGGCATTTTTCTTTTTGAACAGCTTTCTGAATTTCTTGTCCATTAGTGCAAGTTCTTCTAAGATTGCCTGTACACTTGTAGACGAGGTGTCACTGGTTCCCTCTTCTGTCATGGATCTTAGAATTTTCTCCTGTGCTTTGAAGGTTAGAGTTTTCTGTCTAGTCTCATCAATTTGCTTCTTCTGCTCTACTTCTAGATTATAAGTGTGCAGCACTCCATACAATTAGGCTAGAGACATTTTGGCAAGATCCATGGATTCGTTTATTGTTGTGGTCTTTGTTCCCCATGTCTCACCAAATGATCTCATAAATTTATGGTTGACCTATTTGTTATCAAAAGTCTTTCCTACAGTTTTGAGATTATTGATCAGCACATTGAATCTTTCATAAAAGTTGGTCAGGTTTTCTTCAGATGTCATTGAGAGCCAATAATACTGTTGCATGAGGACATCCTTTTTGTTCTCTCTGATCTCATTTGTTCCTTCGTTTCTGAGCAGTAGAGCATCCCATGCTTCTTTTGCAGTGGTTGTGTGAACCACTATATTAAACATGTCATCATCAAGGGTTTTGAAGATTTGATTCCAGGCCCTTCTATATACTAGCGCCAAATCACAGTCCTCCTTTGTTCAGAGGGATTTGGGTTTGTCTACTTCTCTTGAATCCTCAAGTGGATCTGGCATCTTTGGCATTTATGGCCCATCTGTGATTATATCATGCATCCTTTCATCTATTGAGTCTAGATGTGCCAGCATTCTTAGCTTCTAGTGGTTGAACCTGTCAAATGAACATGCTGGTGGCTCTCCACTATTAGGACACTTGGGTAGCTTTGGAGGAGCCATATTTACTTCACAAAATAAACTGTTAGTAACTTCTTTACAAAGTTAAGTTAAAAAGAAAATGACCTTTTCTTTCCAAAAACTGTTAAGTTTGGAAAGTCTTGCTTTGATACCAATTGTTAGTTCCACAGGTACAACCTAGAGGAGGGGTGAATAAGTTGTTTTAAAATTTTCAGTGTAATACAGCGGAGTATTTAATTAAAGTACACTGTTTATCCTTGCGGGTGTCAACTGCAGAGACTGAAGATTTGAAAGCTTGTTTCTTTGTGCTGTTCAAGTTATTTCTAACAGTTCTAATTTGCAAAATAAAGTAATGCAAGACAAGAACACATGATCTTATATTGGTTCAAACACTCGTTATCAACTGATAATCGAGAGCTTAGTCCAGTCTTCCCTTGGTGACCAATGTAGTCAATCAAAGAGATGAGTTCACTATCTTCTTGTCTTTGGCTTACAAGACAACCCTTTCACAAGTTTTCAACTTGCCAAAGACAAAGCACCTAGACCCTTGCACAGATCCTTCCTTGGACTCTACTGCAGCTTTGTTCTTCAATGCAGACTAGTGAACTCTCTTCTTCCTGCTTCTTCAATTTAGCTCACTTGAATTTCTTTGAATTCAGATTTCTCGTATGTTCTTGTACGTTTAATCGTTCATCAACATCACTGTTCTCAGAGCCCCTTTGATCCCCTGTTATAGGCTGAGGGAATAAACCCGTTACTGTACTTGATCTGATGTTGACAGTCTGTCTGTTAGCAACACATGTGATCCCTTTACTGATGTTGACAGATCAGCTTCATTCCGATCCTCGTATAGTTTCTCCATACCCTAAATCTCCAATTTGACCAATCCTTTGATCCTTGTCTAACTGGCAACCATCTTTGCTGTACTCAGTCTGCTGCAACTTAGTGTGCACTCAGTATCGTTGAGAACTCGTCTGCACCTGATCACTGTTGCAACTCTATCAGCACTCAGTACTACTGTAACCTTTTTCTGCATTGCTTTGTTGGCCGTTGACAACAGGATTGATCCTACATCTTGAAGCATTTGTAGGTCTCATTCCGTCCATGCACATCTTAGCTGCCTTGCTGAAATTTTCTGTAGTGGTCTACATCTGATGGCCACACAATGCTCTCCATCTGTGGCCTTATGCTCTTCAGCATCCAACTTAAACTGCAGATAACTAACCTAATTTTCAGCCTAAGCACACTAACTACATCATCGTTAATACTTCTAAGTTTTGTTCATCAATTTCTATACAAATGGAGGGATTGCACATTTCTATCATCCTCTTAGGCAGTGAAAGCAATCAGGCTGAGCAGTTCAAAGCATCGACAAGACAAGACGATTTATGTTAGTAGGTTAGTACAGAAATCTTGATCCTAACTAGAAATATAAACAATATGCAAAAACAAACAAGAATTGATGCAAGGGTGAAACCCTCTATCCTTAAGGAGTTATCGCCTTGTACTGGTGCTAATGGATTTGCGACGATCGCCTCCCAAGATACAATGACTATGCCCTTAGCGAAGTAGCACTACGACACATGGGACCGGCATACCAAACAATGCCATGAACTCTCTTGACTTTACAACTGCACTAGACTGGTATTTAGATGCATTCTGAAAAGAAAGTAGGAGGAATAGGAAGAACAAAGAGGAAGGAAATGGGAAATGGATGCGTTCTTGAGTGCCAGAGCATTTGTATATATATGCAACTAAGGGGAAGCATAGCGTGATAGGTGTGGTGTTGTGGCTAGGCAACAAGTCCAACCGATGCTGCCTGGGCAAACCATCACCAGTTGTTCATATTCACCTCACACAACACACAACGATAAAAATTATAAAATGAAGTTTTAATAAAAGATTATTTTATGCGTAGACCTCTGCGTGCGACTGACTGACCGAACTGAACCGAGCTCCCGGCTAACGTGCGTACGTGTGTGTGTGCGTGTGTTTGAGCCTCACCTAGGCTCTCTTCCTCACTCAAAAGGGTACCCCTTGGGGCCCCAACCCATTTCCTACTATCATACTTATAAGGTATGCATTTTCATACCGAAATTCCAATGTGAGTAGCTATGTTACACCACATGAATTTCTTCATCACATGAGCAACTTTGGACATTGATTTCTCATTCATGCAAAATAAGTTTTGCAAAATTTAACATACTACGATCATCTACTTGAAACGTAGTTTGCAACGTGCCTAATATCGTCAAAATCCGATGATCGGAACTCGCTCAAAATCACGATCAAACAAGATCGATTCCCAATAATCCCCCACATGAATGAAATTAATGCATGCAGACACCGAAAGAGTTCAAAAGGTAGGATACCACATCAAGAGAGGTAGCTTTCAGCTTTGAACCTTCCTCAATGAAATACAATCGGGTTTACTCGGCTAGTCGGTGAACACGATGTCTTGAATTATCCAGCCTTTAGTGTAAACCAAGATAATTGTGCTCACATGGAATCTTCCGTAGTACCTTTAGGTACTCATTGTTGTTTCCATTTTGGCCCTGGATCGATCTTGGATTCCTAAGTGCTTGAATTTATTTAGAGCCGGCCATACCTCTTACACTTATTTAGGTGATATGACCGGTTTACTAGTATCCAGCGTACACTCTACGGGAATCATTAAAAGCATGAGCTTAACCTATACCCCTGTTTTGCAGGTAGCACTTTTCTTGTCTTGGAATGGGTAGGAGACAAGTCCTAAGTGCTGCAACCAATCTTCATAGTTTAGTTGTCTTATTGAACCAACTAACTGGTTGAGTTGCCACTACACTGATTACTTTTCCAATGGTTGTGGCTCTCATTCCCTTCGACAATGTCAATAACAGCTCTCTAGACAAACCTTTTACCAGCGGATCCGTAAGATTTTCATGTGACCTGACAAAGTCAACAAAAATCACACTGTTAGAGACGTATATGTCGTGACTTTCCAATGTACATCTTGTTCTCTGCCCGTACTAACGCAGAAGCACTATCACAATGTATCTGATAACGAGCACTTGCTCTGTTCGACATGGAATGTCCTCCAGAAAACCATGACGCTTCTCAGCTACTTCACCCGCTTTATTTATAACAATAAACTCTGATTCCATCGTGGATCGAGCTGTACATGTTTGTATGGAGAATTTCCAAGAGACAGCCCCACCACCAAGCATGAACACATATCCATGGGTGGACTTCGTATCATGGGAGTCAGCTATCCAATTCGAATCACTGTATCCTTTCAATACAGTTAGATATCTCGTATAATGTAGTCCATAGTTCATAATGTATTTAAAAAAATTAAGAATTCTTTTCAATGTTGTCTAATGGTCAATGCTATGATTTCTATTGAACCGGCTGAGTTTATTCATTGCACATGCAAATATCAGGGCATGTGCTGTTGCTTACATATATTTACAGCCAATAATCCGGGCATATTCAGATTGGGATACAGGTTCCCCTCCATTCTTCAACAAGTGTTGACTAAAGTCAAGTGGTGTCTTGATAGGCATGTTGTCAAATACTTCGAATTTTTTTAATATAGTCTCAATATAGTGAAACTGTGTCAAAGTAAGTCCGTCTTAAGTCTTGGAGATTCTTGTCCTCGATAGGACACCTACTAATCCCATATCTTTTACGTCAAAATGTTTCTGCAACCTTAGAAAACTCATGGCCTTTGTTTTTGTCGATAGCCTTTTGCGATCAATTTGGTCTTGTACTTATCGATAGTTCCATCAGTCGTATACTTTCTCTGAAGCATCCATGTCACTATTAATAGCGTCTTTTCAGTATGGAGCTTCCAGACTTGATAACCCTTCGTTTAATGTCCTTGGCTCATTTTCCAACATGTATGTTAGAAAATTACGTCCATACTCATTTGCGATTCTGGACCTCCCTTCCCTTCTTTGTAAGGGAACGCGTCTTCAAAGAAGATTGCATTTCTTGACTCAATGATCGTCCCTTCTCTCACTTCATAATTTTCTGATTTGTGAACAAAAAAACGATACTACCTACTATTATATGCATATCCTACGTGTAACGACTCAAATATTTGATCAGCATATAATACTAGGCTAAATGGCTTGATTTGATATATTATTTGCGGTTTAGAGCCATATGGTTCGTTTAAGTTATACGTTTAACCTGAATAACTAAAGGAATTGTTCTTTGACCAAATGAAATATGGGTATGAGATGGTTAGAACAATTAAATGTTATGTAACGCTTTTTGTGAAAAATTAATAAAGATGAGAACAGTGAATAGGAAGAGAAAAGTGACTTGGATAAATATTCAAGAATAGAAATAAAAGAATAGAAAACAGGTGCCTAAGACACTTGAGTGTGGTGTGGTTTCTCAAGGTCACTTATTCTTAATATGCAAGGAGAATTAGTACCTAAATATATGATAAGCATAAAGGTTGTGGCTCTTTTTCTTTATTGGTGGCTTGGCTGAGAACTAGAGGGAAGGAAAATAGAAGAAACAACCCTGCGAATTCTCCGGGATCAATTGTTGAGATGTATTCATGCATTTATGTTGATTAATTCGATAATTGAGCATGAAGGAGGCATGACCATCGAGGGGTCGGGTATCAACGAGAATGCAAGAAAGTTAAAGAATAATCAACAAGCTGCTATTGTTTTTTATTAGATTAATTCGTTCAGGTACGTGATCGTAATGGTTTTCTTCCTTCTTTGGCCGATTTGATATTTGTGATTGATTTTTCAATCCTTTCCTTGGATCTCTATGATCTATTTATTGACCTGATATGTTTGATTCCGTGTTCAATTTGTGACTGCCTGATTCCATGTCATGTTTATCGAGTTATCAAGTGGAAAAGTTATAGTCGTGGGTAACCAGAACATTAAAAAAAGTAATTCCTTGTGTGAAATGATTTGTGGTTGAGAGGATGAGTTGATATAGAGGTTAATCGATAAATAAAAATTATATGACCATGTAAATAAATAAAAAATTATATGCGGTAATGGTGATTTGGACATGTCCTACGTGTGGTGGGCATGGTCTTGCACAATGGTGCCCTGTGATTGACATGATATTTTAAATGATGAGCAAGAGACCTTCGGGTTGAGCAAGGATTTGAATTGGTTGGTCATTGTTTTAGAACTGCGGGATTGATGGGTTTTTTTATGCCTCTGTATTATGAAGGTTATTGGCTCGTCATGATATGCTCAAAAGATTGAGATTGATTTTATTGTCTCAGCTTTCTTTGGCACTCGGACCATTATTATCACTACTGAGCTTGCGTTCACTTGTTTTCTGTTGTGTTTTCTCTTTCTATTCTAATAAATATGATTTAATGTAATTTGAGAGAGAATGATATCAGAGTGTGACGCGCCCTTCGCATTGCATGCAAAGTTAAGTCCTGACTACACCACTCGTAAGAATTACTATAAAAATATTGTAGTGGCAAGTCGAGTTGATCCCACAGAGAAACAGATATATTCGACTAATTTTGCATTAATCACTTAAGATGTAACTTTATATGATAGAGATAGGGAGTTTGTAATTTAATATGTAATAACAATAACTAAAATGACAAAGATGATATAAAAAGATTGGAGTGATTTAATTAATTGGAATAAGGTGTATGACAATGTATTTCGATTTATTCCTGGGATTTCTTCATTGATGGCGATTTTCTTTTCCTAGATCCTTTTTGTTGTATATTGTAGGTAGCTGAAACCTAACTAATGTTATATCGAAAATATGGTAGGCAGATGAGAATAAACTATCAACCAACAATAATTAAGCTAGGCAAGATGAGAATATACCTAGATAAATTAATGTTGATTATACCATAACTCAACATACCATAACATTGTTTGTGGTGGTGAGCCCGTCAGCGAAATCTGGTTTAAAAGGTCCTCCAGATTTACGGGTTATTCGGTTGACCAACGGGAAATCCTTCGGGATTTTCTTTAAAAAAAACCATACTATAACATTGAATAGAAGAGAATAATTCATTGTTACGAATCATGACATGAATACTTTAGGTTATACAAAAGAGAATAATATAACCAATAGCTTGCTACTATATATTATCAAAAGAGAATGATAATTGCAATGATTGATACTTCAATGTAAAGAATGACCTAAACTATATAATATCATATCAATACTTTGAATAAGACCAATTCATTCACGATTAAATCTGTCCAGATCATAAGAAAATATGAAAAACATGCTCAATCTCAGAAATCACAGAGAATTATCTTCACGTAAAAGATCTATGCTACGACCATGATAGAAAACAAAAAAATAGGAAGAGACAATCCAAGATCCATTGTGAAACTAGAATAAAAGTCTGTAAGCATTCAGATTAAACCCAAACCCCAAATGAGAATAGAGTTTTGATGAACATCCCAACGATCGTGACTCAATCCCAATGCTCCGGGTGGATGCGGATCGATTGTGTTTGTCTCAGATCTGCTTCTAGGGTTTGAACTTGTGTCGTTTCCCTTACCGTATGAAAGCAATCCTCTCTTTTTTCGTCCTCTTTTTCTGATGTGGAAGACATAGTATTTAAAGGGGAGAAGGATAACAAACAATCCCCCATAAATTTCTGATTCAAACTACTCAGTTTGAACAGCATGACACAGCCGTGCTTGGATGACAGGCCAAAGCCAGGCCTATAGTTTTCAAATTAATCTGTGCTTCGAGGGATTGTAGTTTTCCTTCTTTAGGCTGACATGGACGTGTTACCCTCACACAGCCCAAGCCAGGCCGTGCTTCGAAGCAAACAAACTTGGAGTGTTGGAATGTAGACTTCACCTCTTGGGCTGTTGATGCGTGCTGTCGCAGGCACGTCAAATTAGTATTTATGTGCACTCACTTACACTATAAAAATATTAAAATTAATAAAGTAGTGGAAGTAAGGGTCGAACCCACAGTGACGGTCGTAATATTGTTTATTACTTTTTAGTCACGTTTGAGAATTATTAAAATTATGAAAACTAAGATTGTGGGGATTTTGTAGATTAATTGAATTAAATCTGAATTAAACTAACTAAAACTAACTAAATTGCTATGAAAATTAAATTAGGTTGTAAACTATTGGAAACAAACATAGGAAACTTTCATAACTCCATCTTAACTTAGGGATTAATCATTGATTGATTATAGTTCGGATTCGTTAATGATTGGTTTGGTTGTAATATAAGGGTCTTATATTACGTTCTCTAGAATATTGATACCAAAAGAGAATGTATAATCAACCTAACCAAACTAACCTAACATACCAAAAGAGAGTGTATATGTCAGACTCATAATGTTGAATCAAATAAGGAACAAACCAAACATGATTCAATAGAAAAAGACATTTTATATCAATTCACATGCAAAAGGTTCTAATCATGTAATGACCAGAAGATAATGTATATGCCAAACTCATAAGGTTGAATCAAATAAGGAACCAATCAAACATGAATCAATAAAAAAAGATGTTTTTTATCAATTCACATGCAAAAAATTCTAATCATGTAATGACCAAAAGAGAATGTATCAAAACTTGATTAGTTGCTACTAATATGACCAAAAGAGAATGCATCATTAGCTAGATCAACCTATAACAACATCTAAGTGACTGAGTTAAATTAATCATAAAGCTAATCATGGTATATTCAATGTATAAAGTCATCTAGGTAGTCATTCTAGGTGAAATCATGCATCAACTATGATAAAGATCCAACCTTTACCATCGATCATGTGTAAAACAAATCTGGTTTTGTTAGTTTAACTAGATAATCTCATAATCCCATCACATAGACTTCATTGTTTGGTTTCCTACTAATAGATCTACACACTCATAGCGAAGATAATCATTACAATCAACAATAAACAAGCAAACATCATCATCAAACTAAAAGAGAATAGAGAAAACGTGATATTTGCTGTAAATAGACAATCATCAAGGGTTACAACTCAAATCCGAAGTAGTCTAAGCGTAAACACCTTGATCCAATCACTAAAATGAGAAAAGAAAGATGAAAGATGAAAAGGTGATCTAATTTAAAGAGTCTAATCATCAAAGACGGTCGAAAACCTCCCCTAAGAATGAATACAAAACGTGATATTTATAGAAAAATTAACAACTCTTATAAAAAGGGAGAAAATCTAGTGAAAATCTCGAAAAATCTTGTAAAATAACACCTGTCACGGGCGTGACCATCGTGGTCTTCCAAAACTTAGTGCAAGCACTATCACGGGTGTGACAGACTCTATGCCGAGCGTGACAGACCCTGAAATGGCCGCGAACAGCATTTTTTCACTCTGGACTCCGTCTTGATCAATGGTATACCTTATGTAGCCTTTATATCATCATAAAACAATTCAAATGGCATTGTTTTCACCTCCGAAATGGCCTCGAACTATCATTTTTGCGTCGTTTAACTTATATGGATCATCCATGCTCAAAATGGCCTCAAAGCGTCGGTTTAGCTCCAAACATCTTTGAACATCAATGTCATCATCTAATGCACGTGATCATCACCAAAAATCATCGAAATCATCTTCAAGGATCACCAAATCATCGCACTTCATCTCAATCATCTTCTAGCCTTTTCCATTCTTTTGCACGAATCACCAAAAGCCGCTTTTCTCTATCAAATCTACAATAAAAACACACAAACAACAATATCCAAGCTCCAAAACATAAACTAAACTAAAACAAGAGAATAAAAGACCCATACACAACTAACAAAAGGTCTAACATAAATAAAATATGGGTGTTTTTACACTCATCAGGCATGCTTCACCTTCTTACCCGGACCAAGGGTGCATCTCAATCCAAGTAATAGGCTGGGACCAAGAAAGATAACAAGATAGGTAAAAAAAGGTCGGCTATTTGGACATGTGGGGCTAAGGTTCAAGGATAGGAGTTAAGTATGAGTCGAAACAAAAGCAATCTACACATCTAACCCCAGCAAGGCATTGTGCCTTTAACAGAGACAAATGAACCACACTAATCCAAATATACAACTTCCACAAGTCACCCTTTATTAGGATAAGTGATTAATCGAGTCTAACTAACTGGAAAAAGACTGCCAAGGGTTGTAATTATGGCAGCTTCCACGTCCGTCGTAAGACGTGACCAATTTGTTTTCACCCCGCTAATACTATTATTATGTAGATGTGGAAGGAGAGGTTGATCCCACAGAGAACGGTACATGTCAAACCTAAACCTAACTTGAAATACTTTCTATCCTATGGGATGTAGGCAAAAAAAGAATTCTGGGGTGATCGTTGTAAGAAATGACTTAAAACTAAAGTGCCAATCAAAACAGAGATTCAGATGAAGTTGAGAATTAAAGGAGTTTACTTAAGTTGGAAAAAGTGCAGGTACGATGATTGAATTCCTTCTGATTTACCTAGATCAATCACTGATATTTCTAAACTCAGATTGTAATGTTTTATATGGATTGGTTGCAATAAGTTTGGGCTTAACTCATTACGTTCCTTAGCTTTTAAAATCCAATTAGCTCGGATAATTAAACTTACTCAATCAATCTAAACCACTTCAATTAGCTCAAATATGATTTAATCAAAAGAGTTGAATCATAACATGGAACTACCATTCAAAACAATAATAGCAATTAGCTTAACTAGTCATGTTGCACGTATATGAATCCTTGATTATAAATGACAATTAGCTTAAATCATTTCATAACAAGTTGCTGCCTAGTAAATCATAAAGCATGATTTATAGCACTAACCTATGCATATTAAGTGATCAAACTAATAAACGTAGGTCGTATGATAATTGCTGCAGGTGATGTGCATCATAATCAATCATGTACATTCTGATTTTTGTTCAGCATTCATCATCTCATGATCTAGGCTCATCATTAGGTAATCAAATCAACCCTACGTTAGATCTACTCACTCACAAGCATCGAAGAAAGCATGGAACGAATCTTAACATTAAAAACGAACATTCTGTTGGATTTTAACGACAGAGAATGAGAGTTTTACAATGTACGACGCAATCCAATCAAGATCCAATCTAAAAGTATGAAAGATCGAACAATTCCTATGGAGAACTCAATGACGGCTGCTCCTCATTGTCTCTGTCTCCTCATCTCTTCAACGATGTTTCAACCTCATAAATATAACGAAAATGACAGATTTATATAGAGTGGAATCGATGATAAGTTCATCCGACGTCTAGGATACTTTCTTTCAATCTGATCATAAGTCACGGCCGCGCCGTATGAAGTCACGCTCGCGACGCCGCAATATCTGGAATTGGTGAATTTAATCAAACGCGCTAGCAACTAGGTCGTCGCGCCCGCGAGATAGCTGCTGCGTTCTCCTAAAAACTTTATATATATATATATGTAAATTCTAAAAACTTATACAACATAAGAAATCACACTAATCAACTATGTTGATATGAAACTTCACCGCACGGTCTTCAAAACACGTGAAACGATAATGATTCGAACATGAACTTCGCCACTTAAGTGCGATGAATCCATCATTATTTCTTCTACTAAGTTTCTTGTTCAAACTTCGCGCTAATCTGTCAAAAACATGAACAAACAGTAGTACCAACATTCCAAACTAGAAACGATGCTAAAAACATAAAATAGACGATACAAAGGGAACAAAACCAGAATTTAAAGTAAAGAAATGATTCGTGTTTATAAACACATCAAATTCCACTAAGCTAAACCTTTGCTTGTCCCTAAGCAAAGTCTAAAAACAAAATAAAGATTCAACTTGAAATTGAAAAACTAACACGGCTCAAAAACTCCCATAGCTTAAGAATCAAAGTATTCATAAGGCCTAAAATTAACAACACAAAACACATGTCGAACAAATATTCACGACAAAGCCGCCCTTCATCTCTATTCACAGCACATAAACTACCCCTCAAATTATCCCCTCTCATAATCCTTCACACCTAGCAGATATTCCAGAAATGTAGCAAGACAAAGCATTTCGAAAATCATTTTCAAAATTCATTTATCCCATCCCATTTCTTCCTTATGGTCAGAAATGCATCCGACATGGGTCGTTCCCAAAGCCATCAAGGTCTCAAAGGAGGTCTACATACCTTATTGGATATGAATCTTTTTCTCCCCCTTTTCTTTCAAGCTTATCTTATTGAATACTACATCTCCCTTTTATCCATAGATGGCAATTTTGATTACCGAGATAAAGGACATGGTACTTTTGAAGCTTTTTGCTTGTCTTAAATAATTTTTGACAATTTCTCTCCCTATTTTTGTATAAAAATGAGTAGGTCTAGAATATCCTTCAGTAATCAAAAATAGCATAAGCGTCACCATGGAAGACGGATGCTTATAACCAAAAAATTTTTTTATAAAAAACTCACACCATGCCCTCTATAATCAGTGGATAAATGCAAAAATGGCATAAAAAGGGAACATGGTTTTTTTTTTTAAATTTTTTTATCATATGTCTCTTTATGGTTCTAGTCACCACTAAAACGCTATCTATACATGAAAGGGTCATATCATAGGTATATAATAAAACGGTGTTAGCGAATATTCAGGACTCCCTTAGAGACGATATTCAAACTACATGTATTAATGCAACAACTGTCAAGGCATAAATCATCATTTAACTTAACTCAAGCCATGGAGTAACAAACAAAACACGTGTTTTTATAGTTTTTTTTTTCTTTTTTGACTTTTCTTTCTTTCTTTTTTTATATTTAAAAATGACTCATATAAAGATGCTAAATATAAATGAAAACTCATAAGATCTCTCCCTTGAGTTAAACCACTATATTGTAAAAATAAAAATAAAGCACAAAGGACAAAAGAAATACCTGTTAGCTAAGGTTCACCCAAAAAACAACCAGCCCTGTGGAACCAACTCCATATATCTGTAATCATCCCATCCATCCCACTTTGAAACTCCAAGATCGATCAGATATGATTGACCTCACCAGATGTCATCTCCTGAGCAAGCTACATCTCTTGGATACTCTCCATCATCACTCTTTGATTCTCTTGAAGCTTTGTCATATGATGCCTTAAGATATTAAAGCTGCAAGGAGTTGGAGCCATCATGGGATTGCTTGGATCAACAATCTGCTCGTCTACGTCCTCGATCTATCTGTCTACACGTGTTACGTCGATTTCTCTTTGGTTTGGTAAGTTAGTTTTTGACATCTAACAAAACACAACTCAATAATAAATATGAGTCCCCCTCACTCTCTCACACGTAAAAAAAATATAATGAGAAGAGACAGTATAAAAATTGCACATAGAAGCATGTTAATGAAATCAATGCCACATTTAAATAAATAAGTGGCTAAGTATGAAATTTGGTGATTAAATTTGCACTTATGAATCATGTCATGAAACTAGGTTCATTAAGCATTGATATGTTTTCGTTTCTTTTAAAGGGTGAAAAATAAAGAGTGGACAAAAACAACTAAAACGAGATTGCATAAAACATAAAGAGTTATACATCTCTAAGAATAAAATAAAGTACAACTGACTCAAATAGATATAAAATGTCTGGAATGTCAACAATAACAATCCAAAATACAGACGCATAAATTAAGTCTAACTAAAGGTAATAAATCACATAGGAGGTGGTGGTGGTGGAAATCTGTTGTCTATGTAATCAAAGATACGGCGCTGGAAGTCTTCCTGGCCCTGTTGCATAGCATCCAAACGCGTAATGATGTGTATGAAAACACACATCATTTCTTTATTCTAAACGTTTGTTTTATTCCTTTTGTATTGTCTAAATTATATTTTTAGTGTCCTTTTATCTTGGAATGTTGGTACTGCTGTGCTTTCATATTTTTGGAAGATTAGCTTGAAAGTTGGAGCAAAAAGAAGAAGGATGAAGAAAATGACAAACCATGAACTCAAAAAGCCGCATTTCACGTATCATCGTCATTGCACGTGCATCGATAGTTTTTATGGTGATGTTTCACTCCGCATAGCTAGATTAGTATGTTTAGATATCATGTATAAGTTTTTAGAATTTTTGGACATCATTTAGTATTTTTAGTTTTGGAATTTAGGTTAGTTGTGCAGGTGTCGCGGGCACGACACTGTGTCGTGGGAATACAGCTATCGTGGGTGCGACGCCCACAGTCGCGGGCGGGACGGATATTTTTCCAGAAATTCCCAGTTTTTCAACTGTCGTGGACGCGACAGGCATGTTCGAGGCCGTGACGTATCTCTAGATGCAATATGATGAGTTTCAGCTGTCGGATCAATCTGGTTGCAAGCCCTCGCCTATAAATATTCCTCCTAGGGTTATTCTAAGCGGAGAACAGAAACGGAAACGCTCAGGGAGGCAGAGACGATCGAGAGGACGAGAGACGCAAGAAAGACGGGTTTTTGGAGAGGGAATTGAAGAAATCATGATCTGCAACGCATAGGAACCAATTGGACTTTGGCTTGGAACGCTACGTGCGCTGTAAAACACTTGTTCTTCAGTTGTCAAACTGATCAGAATGATTGTTTACGTTGCTTTGCTTAATTCCATGATTATGTGTGAGTAGATCGATAGTAGGGATGTGTTGATGAATTTTGAAGTCATTAGATCATTAGATGTTGAGCATTTAACACAAATCAGACGTTCTTAATGGAAAATTGATGCATGAAACCTGTTAGAAATCATCATATACGTATGTTAAAGCTATAAATCATGCAAAATGGTTTGGTTCAGTAGCTAAATGATATAATATGATTTAAGCTAATTGTCATATACAATCAATGGTTTCAAATGCATATAACATGATTAGTTTAAGCTAATTGCTATGATTGTTATGAATGTAAGTTCTATGTTATGATTCTACTCTTGTGTTTTAAATCATATTCTAGCTAATTGAACTAACTTACATCTCTTGAGTTAGTTTAAGCTAATTGGAAGTTAGAAGCTAAGGAACGTAATGAGTTAAGCCGATACTTATTACAAACATTCCACATTTATCATTACACCTAAGATCTACAAACATCAATGATTGATCTAAGTGATTCAAAATGACTCAACCATTATCCCTACGTTTCTCCTAATCTAAGCAATCCACCTTACTATCTAGCTTAATTTTACCTTCTTTTGAGTAATTAGTTTTGTTTAGTTATCACCTTTTAAACACCCCCCTATTCCTAAAATAGCTATTGGTTTAAGTTAGTTTAGTTGGACATTTACGATTCCCTGTGGGTTCGACCCATACTTCCACTATTGCATTAATTCTATATTTATAGAGTGAAAGTGAGTCCTCATAAATACTAATTTGACGTGTATACGACAGCACGCATCAAATTTTAACGCCGTTGTCTGGGAATTCGGTAACAAGTGTCAAATGAACCAAATTTAACTTAATAGTTTTCTACTCTAGTTTAAAAAAATTAAATAAAAATCATTCAAATAGAAGTTTGTATGAATTTTTATGAACTTGAGAAAGGCAGGGTAACTGGATTTGAAGTTAGAAAATTAGTCTCTAATTTTGAATCTCCTCAGATAAGTAGCTCTACTCCCTTTTTAGGTTCTACACCTT
>JAOVYX010021105.1:0-16188 GCA_035668315.1 Drosera spatulata | reverse complement strand
CTGATGGTTGTAGCACAAGGTTCCAACTGTGACAAGAATAATAAGAAGTCTGAAATAGTATGTGCAGCTGACTACTCCGATGAACCATACTTGATGTTGAACAGAGATGTCAGCTTAATGGGACAAGATAACAGAATTTCTGCTTTTGATCTATCAGACTTTGAAATGACGGATAGGAAATGTCCTTTGCAAGCTAATTTTGTTCTGGAAGGCAACGGATGTCCTTTGGATGGTCCATTGCCAAGAGCTCAAACAGATGCTAGCTCGGACGGGTCTGATGAAACAGGCGGGGAAGATGAAGATGATGCAGTGATGGAGGAGACAATGACGGATGGTAACATTGGAAGCAATGCTGGGCCTTCTCTCGACTCCCAAAACAAGTATTCAGTGGATAAAGCAGTATACAGAATTGTGAAGTGTTCGTGGAAGAAACACCAGTCACCAAAAGATATGGCCATTATCCCTTCAACTCATGCTTTGACACACAATGAACAAGTGGGTACTCCCTCTGAGTCTACCAGGGAATCTCAAGTTGCTGAAAGGACTCGTTCACATTCAAGTTAATCGCTTCTATATTTTTCTTCTGGTCTTGTTCATTCAGCGGAAACTATTCTCTTATTTTCATATAGATACTTATTAGTTTTCTTGTGTAAACCAGAGTTTTTTGATTCATTGAGAAGCCAAAAAGATCATGCTCTGACCACAAATGATAGTCGACAAGAAAAGCGACAAAGAAAACAAGGACGATTATCAGACTCCTCTAACAGCTCTCTCGCTAATGGTATGTTTCATGCATTTATCTTTATTTTTTATTAAAGAGCATGCCTAATAGTTGGTCTAGTATAGTTGAGTGTATGCAGGCATAGTGTCTTACCGTTCACCTTAATATCATCATTGTTTATGTAGCTGAAATATTGAAGATAGTTAAGGAAGAGCGAACAGAGTGGGTTCAAGATCAACAGCCTTGTGGTAAGGCCCATTCAGTTCACCGCTTGGATTCTTTTCATCTGTTTTGACAAAATGATGAATATAGATTAGATGTGCAATGACTTGCAGATTTTCCGCCTCCGCTTGCTGTTGAAGTCCCATGCTTAATGACAACAGAAAGCAAGTCTTACCTTGTATGTTCCTTAATTTTTTTGCAAGCTTCTCTTGTTTTGCATTACCTAGTTTTTTTTTTTATTATTTTCTTTCTAGTCTTGACTAGTTGTGTTACGAGCGCTTTTAGTCTTCAAGGTAGTTGCATATATCAGGATTGAATCACGAGCACTAAGATGTTGGCTCATTGGTCGAACCAACTGAGCAAAGTCATATAAATGGCATGGTCTGTTCTTTTCTTCATTCATAGTGGAGATTTTGCAGTTTGCTGACGCTTTGCGGACACCGAATGCAGGAATTGCCGAGGGGTCTACCCTTATTCGGGGCCTGGGGACGGCCAAGACAGAAAGAACAGGTTGTCATCCTTCAAGATCCCTGCATGAGACTATGGCCTGTATTTTACCATGAAAAGTGTGGGTTAAGCGTGTTGACTGATGGATGGCCGGCTTTCATAAAGGCCAATGACATTCAGTCAGGAGACACATGTTGTTTTGCTCCACGGGATGAGTCCGGTGGTATGTACAAGGTCCGAATCATCCACCAGACGATCGTCTGACTGATTGTAGAAGATATACGTTTATAAACGGCTACGGTGCTACTAACTGTAGGTTTAGTGCGCTGAAAGTGTTCTCGTCATAGCGAAAGCTGAAGTATTATGTTTTCATGTAAGAACTGGTCATTTTCAAACATGTTGATAGTTCTTCGGTTCAATCAGTGCTCGTGAGTTCATTTCTATGCTTCTGCTAAACTACTTTTTAGAACGAATTACTCCCTATATACACAAAAGAACTAGTCCTTCCCCGCACGATAAGGAACTGGTCAGTGCCATGCCGACTGGAACTCGTCTGGAACATCTCACTAGCAAGAAATCATCCCATAGAAGTTGTTGCTTAGAACATTATTAAGAGTATTATTAGTGGATTCCTCAAATTACTCTCTATCCTTAAATATAGGGATTTTTATGAAAAATGACTCACGCAACAGTTTTTCTATTCCTATCTCTATCCTTATTCTTTTTCTGTCTGTATCGAAATCACTACTTCAAGGGAATGAAAAACACATTTATTATACCACATTTATCATGATTTTAAATAAATTACAAGAATAAAAAAATAATTATTATTTAAAATAAATTTCAAACTTATAAAATATTAATTTCAATTAAAAAATTTAAAAAAACCTTTTATTAATAAAAATTTATTTATTTTTATTAATGACACAAATCATTTGAAGGATTATATATCAAAAATAATGTATAAAAATATTAATAATAAATATGGATATGAAAAAATTTGTATATGAATAACTTGAAAAAATTATAACGACGCGATATAGGAAATTTGTTGGGTTACTGCGTGAAAAATTGAATCTCCATATAGAAAGATTGACACTGTAGCATTGTATAGTAGGAATAAGAATATGAAAATTGCTGCGAATGATCTTAGTGGATTTCTTATATTCTCAATTCTCATATATAGGGATTTTTGTGAAAAATGGCTCACACAATAGATTTCTTATCCCTATCCTGATCCCCATCCCATTCATCATCCCTACCCAAATTCTCCACTTCTAGGAAATAAAACATACATTCCCTATATCACATTTTTCATAAATTTAAATTATTTACATCTATTAAAATGGATAAGTATAATTTAAAATAAACTGTCACACTTGAAAAGATATTAATTTCAAGTAAAAAATTAATAAAGAAAAATTAAACTAAAGGCTTATATATCACAAATTGTATATGGAAAATATTAAAGATATATATGGATATGATAAATTATTGTATGAAAAATACGAAAAAACGATATAGGGAATTTGCATAGAAAATCTGTTTGATAAATGAGTCAAAATCCTAATCTCTATATAAAAAGAATGACACCGTAAATTAGTATAATATGGATATTAATAAGAAAACTGCTGCGAATAGTCTTAATCGCGGTTCATGTTGGAATACATAATACACTATTCATAGCAGAATAAAGTTTATTACTCACCGATCTAAAATAATTATAACAGTTTGACTCTGCGTATTTGTCGAGACGAATTTAACTCGCGTCGCGGGACAATCAAACATCATTTTTTGAAAAATTATCGTGAAATATTAATGATAATTTAAGTTATGTTTTACAACCTGACATTAGTGAAATAATTTTCTTGAGTCGTTAGCACATAAAATGAAACTCATCGAAATATGTGTTGAATAATGAAAGTGTTATATTTAATTTGAGACGGAGAAAATACTAGCTTACTCCAGTTTTTTATACTCCCTCTGTCTCATGAGGTTGCAGCATTTGTCACGCAAACCATAAAGTTGATCGTGTTACGAATGATTCGAGGGATGATCAAATATTATTTTTCGTAGATTTATCATGACACATCAATGATGATTTAAATTACCTTCTATAACAGTGGACCAAAATAAATTTTATACCACATCATTTATTACTCCCTCTATCCCATAATAAATACAATACTTGCTTTTTTTGGGTGTCTCATAATAATTATAACATATTTGAAAAATTTTTATCTATAAAAATATAAAATCAATCAAACCCAGGTACGGTACTCCTACTATCTTCTCTAATAACGATTACAGTTTATCCCACTATCATCAAAAAAAATATTCTTTATTCATCAAATTTCACAAAAATTCAACACACAAAATCCGATGTCGGTCAATTTGTGACATTTATTATGAAAGGGGTAGTAAAAAGCAACGCGTCGACTTTTAAAAAAAAAATCCAACGCATCAAAATATGTATTATCTTCGTCCCATAATTACTGTAACGTTTCTCTTTTCTTGCATTATTCAGCATGCAATTTATGGTGTTTCGTTACTCATTTAAACGACACGATTTAAATTTTTTAATGGCCCACGGTTACCGTATATGATGTTTACTATTATTAAAGTTTCGTGATATCTTCTCCAAAAACAACGTTTGATCGTCCCGCAACACTAATCAAATCTTCTATCGAAATACATGTCTGATCAAAAAATTACAATCTTTTTTAAACAGATGGAGTAATAAATGGTCCAGTTACTGTGCAATGTCCTAAATAATATGAAATAGAAAGAGTATAAGAAAAAAAGAAATATAAATCTCAAGTCAAAAAAAGGATCAATCAAGACATCACACTCACATAATGTTTTTTGTATAAATAGTATCATTCTCTAACATGATGTTTTGGATGGATAAATTTTTTAGTTCACCGTCATCAATTATTCTTTTTATTTCGAATAAATTATGAAGAGTTTATTTGACATAATTATTAATATATTATTAAATGCGAAGGTTTTTATTGTTTTATCCTTGTGAGAGTGGGAAAATAAATTATATGTGGATGAAAAGAAAAAAAATTAATGATGATTGAGATGATGTGACATAGAATAGGATATTTTGTACTTTGTTTCATTTGAAAATTGTCATTTCAGAAAATATTATAATTTATATGAGATATTCATATTTAATGATAAATCGTAATTTATTTAGAGCGAATGTAATAAAAAAAAAAGACATACTACAAAAACTAAAAAAAACTAGTAGACTATATCATAACATTATGTCAACATTTAAATCCGACGGTTTATAGCAAAAATACTTTCCATATTAAGTTTTTCTGGCAGATCATAAAAAACTTTCCCCAACACTGACATTATTCGGTCATGGCGGCAGGCGCCTCCTTACTCTCCATGGATCCACGAACTTGATTCAATACTCTGTAAAAATTTCATAGAATCAGAGTTCTTATTATGAAACCTTATCAATAATAGCAGTTAATTCGTTCAAATTTATATTTTCAGATAGATTAAACAGTTTGATCTTTGTTCATTAATCAGTACATAACTCTTTACATACAATTTAAAATTAAGATTTGTAAACTGTTCTGGAGACTAGACTTTAAGGCCTTTTTAGTGATATAAGGCTCGTTTTCTAACTCTTACTGAGTGATTATGAATTAAGCCACAAAATCAGTTCTGTAACCAATTTTTACTGATTGACATATCCAAACCTTTTGATTTATATCTTAAGATTCATATCCAAATCATGATCTTTCAACTTCATTAGAAACTAGACATGTAAGGCTTCATCATATATTAAAATCAGAATTTATTTCAAAACCTATAGTCGTCGTGGGCATGATGAAACTGTCACGGGCGTGACGCTGTGCAAAATACAAAATCTGAATGTGTTTCGTTGGTCACGGCCGTGACAACCAGTAAACTTGGTTTTTAACTCGTTTCTTGTTCAAATTTCTCTAGAATAATCCCGAAATGGCTCATTATGATCCATACAACTAATATGCAAATATCTATACACTTATACATGACATAAATAGATCGGAATGGGGTTGGGATACCTCTTGAGTGTTTTTTACGTTTGTGATTTTGTTTGATGATAACTTTCACTCTACACGTCGGACCTTTACACTGTTAAATTCGTTGGATCCCTGACTTCTTTCCGATCGTCGTGATAGCCTCGAATCGATATTCCGTTAGGTCTAGTGCAAGATATGGTTAAAAATAATCGAAAAATGAAATATAAAAATAAAAAAACTACTGTTGACTTAAACCTAGAACCAAATCTACATGAAATTGTTTGTGCAAAAAGATTTTGGAAGTTCAAAGCTGCCATCTTGATGTTTAATAATGGAAATTGTAACGTCCCGGCAAAATCTTTACTACCGGATCGTCACCAAGAACAGCTCGTCAGGCTGACAACTTGCCCCACAGACCAACCCTAGTTCTTTCAGTGAGTAGGTTTTTCACTTTTGGTTCCTTTGGAGAGTTGCATAGTTACGACCATCTTTGCTTGAGCCTTCGTCGCTCGTTGTACCATCGGAACCACGCAAACTCCATCGTCCTTCACTATGTGTAAGACACTAACGAAGGGGATTGGTATCGCCTTCATACCCTCGATAAAGTCGATTCCAAGCACCAAATGATAGTCGTTCATGGGAACGACCGTGAGATCCACTGATCCCTTCCAATCACCAATGCGAAGCTGTATGCCACGGGTCACGCCATCGATTGATTCAGCCTTCGAGTTCACCGCCTTGAGCATGCCTTGTCCTTTGTCGACTCAAAGTCTAAGTCGCTTTGCCTCTCCTCGCGAGAAAAGGCTGTGAGTTATCCCGGTATCAACTAAGACATGAGTTGTGTACGATCCGATCACCGTATCGACGTACATCAACCCTTTCGATAAAGACTTTTCCTCCGTGGTCTTCACCGCGTTAAGGATCCTCAATGATCCCATCTCTTGCACGGGCTCCTCCTCCACCCGAGCAACCATAGTCGTGAGAGCATTCTTCTTCGGACACTCCCGAACGAAGTGAGGGCCATCGCATAAGAAGCACTTTACCTCATCCTTGGACTTCACCGCATCCTTGGATGCGCTCTTTTTTCACCCTCTTTTCTCTCCTTTCTTCGAGTCACTCTTACTAGCGAGACTCGAAGTTGGCTTGATTCCTTCATGGCTCTCTCCTCCACCTTTCTCGAAGTCACTTCTCAACTCCTTGCCCTATGGAGACTCGTTCCTCTTGAATTCGATGAATGACTCCGCCGTCGCTATGGCCGTCGTAAGAGTTTGGACACCACGTCATTGTAACTCTTGTTGTGCCCACGGTTGAAGTCCATCCTCGAAGTAGATGAGCTTGTCTTCCTCGGACATGTCGCCAATTTGGAAAAGCAACTCCGTGAAATCCTTCACATACTCTCGAATAACTTCCGTAATTGTCTCTTGGCCTCATATTGGGCATTCTCCGAATAAAAATGGAGTTTGAGATCCTTCTTAAATTGATTTCACGTCTCCATGGTGAACGTTCCCGCTTGAACGTCGTTGTAACGACGACGCCACCACATAGTCGCCGTGTCCGAGAGGTACATAGATGCAGTTTTGATCTTCTCTTTTTCTTCCTTTATGCCCAATAGTTCAAAGTATCGCTCCATGTTGAAGAAGAAGGTGTCGATCTCCTTAGCATCGCGTTTCCCGGGAAACGGTTTTGGCTTAGGGGGCTCGAACCGCACCATCTTTCCAAAGTTTGCTCCCCCATTCGCTATGGCCGCCTTACATAGCGAGGTTTCTTCCCTCAAGACCCTCATCTCATCTTGGAGAGTGGCCATCACCATATGTAGCTCATCTATTTGCGCTCGGAACTCCTTGCGAAGAGTGTCCAAGCATTAGTTGAGAGTACCTTGCAACACACCCATGAGGCATTCCTCCCGAGCCTCGATAATATCGTTGCTAGGCATATCTTTCTCCAACCTGTCCACCATCTTAGCCACGATCTCTTCCATCTGCGAGAGTTGTGGCTCCATGACAGCTTGAATATCTTTCGACTTTTCCCTTCCTTTGCGCGTGGTTCCATTCGCGGTGTTCACCTCCTCGGGAATCCCATACTCAACAATGCTTGAATCCGTCATCTCTCGAACCAAGGCTCTGATACCAGTTGTCACGGGGATAGATTTTCACTATCCGTACGGCACTCAAACTACTCACTCCTTCGTTTGAGTTCAGCCTTACTCGTCACCCAATGGCGATACTTGAAAACGCAAGAGAGTTTGAACTTGTAAATAACTTTGTATTGAGATCACTTGAATGCTTACAATGTATGCTTTGAGTTTGTAAGAATGTGATGAGATGTGGGATGTGGGATGTTTGGTAAATGAACCTTGCATCCCTTTATATGCAACCTCATAGAAGGATCTAGACTTTGTGGTGTAGTCTGTTCTATACACTTCTCCTCCTAGAATGCCTCCTTAGTTTTGCAAGTCCTAGAGTATTCTAGAGTAGGGTAGGGAAGTGCAGAATATTCTACCCAACTCTAGAAAAATATGAAATTGTCTAGAAAAATATAGAGAACTCTAGACAATTCTTCAAAGGGAACTTTATAAATTAGCTCGCCTGTGACACAGTAGTCTACAACTCCAAAAAATAGAATCTAATCTAGGGATCGAATTCGAGTCCAACGAGTTGGAGAAGTTTGTGAAGATCAAATTCTTGGACACATCTACCTCTTAGCCCAATGTGACCCTCTCCTACCCACTCTCCCGTAGCCAAGCTGAAGGAGCTAATGGTTCAACTTTAGGCAAGATGGTCATGCTCCTGACGAAGGAAGCGCTGGAGAGTGTGATCTCAGTGCACGAGTTTGGGTAAGATGGACCATGTTGCTGCTCCTTTTCGTTCCCTTCTTGTTCCTATGATGTATCCTGGCCTTGGAGTCTGGGAGTCTGGTATTGTTGAAGTGTCGAAGTTTTCAACTTGAACTCGGTCTTTCCCTCCTGTAATTTAAAGTTCCATTTTTTTCTATGGAAGAATTACCTATTAGTCATAAAAATTTAAAATATTTATCAATTAATCATATCTTATTATTTTATTTATCAATTAGTTATCTATTAAAAATAAGAGTCTTTCATTCTATGATATCTAATAAGAAAAAATAATAAATCATTCCTAAAATCAAATCAAATAAGATCAAATGATAATTAATAAATTAGAATGATTTTTTGATAAATAGGTTTAATAAATAAGATCTATTGATAATTTATATTTCTTCTATGCATCTTGTTTTTACTTGTTCATTTTGAGCGTGAGTTTAGAAAGAAAATTAAAAAATGAAAAATCATGAAGTATTAATGATTAGTTAAATTATAATATTTTAATTTCTCAAAATACGTTTTAAATAATATAAAATATTAAAAAATAATCCATTTTCTTTTTCATTCAAATCCCATCACTTTGGGAAAGAAATTCTTTTAACCAAAATCATTTTAATTTTCCTTCCAACCCTTTTTTTTTCATTGGGTTTTAAACTCATAAGCATAATATGGGAAAACAAGTTGAGCATTTCTTGTTTCTTTTAAACCCACAAACATAACATGGGAAATAAATTTGATCATTTTCTTTTCTTTTCTATTTTTTTTCTACCTAATTATAATTCATAAACACACCCTGATTTATTCATTCAAGATTTATACAAGTGAGAGAATTGGGAAGGTCAAGGACTAAACATTGCTTTGTGTTGATATTAAGAAATAATTTATCTATTGTCCTAAACATGAAAAACTATGTGCATCTCATCTTTTTAAATCCTATTAATGACAGAAATATATGAATTGATGTTGTTTATTCGACTTGATTTTGTTTTTGTTCCAAGTATGGTTGGGATTTTCTCTTATCCCACTTGTTATTCAACTTTGATCAAATACATAAAGACCATGTGAATATACAACAACAGAAGTTATATTCATGTTGAGAGAAAGACCATGTGAATATGTCGAGATAAAATTTGTTTCTTGTCACGAGACGATGAAATATAAAATTTTACGAATTTATAAATCTTTTATTTTTTTTCCTACCTATTGAAACTTTCAAACTCATGAGCATCATGTATCTTGTCTTTTTTCATTCATATTTATTTTTTCTGTTTTGAAATATATATAATATTTGATTTTTTTTAATCACAAAATATAAGAAAGGGCATATAAGAAACCTTCCTTTCGACAAAGCTTTTATGAAAAAAAATTTCATTAAGAATTTTGTTGTCGTATTCTTAGCGTTTCTCTATGAAATATATTCTTTATTTTTCTTCAGGAACTACTTCCTTCATTTCATAAAAATTATATCGAATTGACTGCATACACATAGCGATGTGAAATTTGATCCATCTTACGAGACGATCAAATGATATTTTTTTTATAAAATTTTCGTGTGATATTAATGATAGTTTTTATTATGTAGTATAACTTGAATTAATTTTTTTATGTCATTTAATGATAAAATAAAGATAATCAAAATATATTTAAAATAATAATAAAAAACTAAACCCTTGTAATTTTTATAAAACGAAAAAAATATCATCTATAATTAATTTCATTAATTCTTATCTCATCTCTTACATAAATCTCACCCCCATTAGGAATTTTGTTATCGCATTTTTTGCTTTTCTATCGGAAACGTAATTCCACCAAAATTTAACACATTTATATAAATCGAATTTTTGAGTTGCTTATCCCAGAGAAAAAAAAGGAGTCGAATATCGAGTTCAGTTCAGTCAAAGGGTATTGTTGCAGGTGTATCATTGTTCAGAACCCACGAGCTCAATAACATAAGCATTGACCTGAGCCTCTCACACATCCGCTCGATCCTCCTCGACTTGATCACCGGTCACCGATCTCCGGTGACCGGCGCCACCCTCGAACAACGTTTCTCCCCCTTCGTCATGGATTCTCCGGCGAGCAGGAGACCTCCACAGCTCCTCAACCGCTGTTGCGGTTGGACTCTGCTTGCTTCTCTACTCGCCGTTGTGGGTGCTGTTTTCTTGGTTGCGTTTTTGGCTATTCCGTTTGGGAAGGAATCGATTGGGCCGCTAATCGAAGTGCCGTCACGGTGCAAGATTGTCTCCAGCAGTGAGTTTGAGTTTGCTTGCTTTTTGGGGTTGGTTGATGTTTCGGTGTGGGAGTAAGGGTTAGGGTTTGGTGATTTAGGGGGTTTGGAACTATTTCGTGACTTTTTTTTTCGGTGGATGATTTAATTCAATTAAGATAATAGTTTATGTTCGAACCAACTATTTTGTGATTGGTTGCGAGTGGAATATTTGATGGAAGATGATTTCAAGGGGTTTAGTGTTGATACTAAATAATTATAGCTTGGTTAGGGTTATCGCGATTCTTTCTGGTACTTATGTTCTTGATGATCTTCATGACAGCCATTGGGAAACAGTCTTTGACTCTTTTGTAGTCCGTAATATCTGGTGATATTGAGTAGATCTCGCCCTCATTAAACACAATCCATGATGGGAGCACCCAATGACTGACAACGTAAGCTTATGATAGAGATGGTCACTCAATTGGAGGTATGACTAATTGTCATGAGATTAGATCCTGAAGCCCCATTTATTCGGCCCTAGGTGGATTGTTCATCATTCAGTGCAAGAAATATAGTCAGCAAGGAGGTCTATCCAGAGCACATATGCCCTTGAACATAACATGTCTAGGTGAAGAAGTTCTAGTAGAGTAACTGTAGTTAGAGTTCTTTAGGACCTTGACCATTCTTTGTTTGAATTGATCTCTTTGTGCTGTGTTGTGCACGACCATGTACCTAACTAGTGAAGGTGAAATTCTTTTGAAGTCTATTTGGATGAATGATGTGGTTGTTATCCTGGTGGTTAAGTAGATAATCTGTGAGTTCAAATTCGTGTGAGCTTACAGGGGTGACAGGAAAGTATTATTTTTGTTGTGGAAGAGCTCCAAGCTCTCTCATGTTCCTTCGACAATGAGAGAGAGCCTTGGGAGTAAGAATGTTTCTCAATTTGTATGGGGCTTCGTGAATTTGTGGCTAGCCACAAATAAGACCGAATTTGAAAATCAACGGTTGAGATCAAAAATTCATTTTTGCATTAATTGAAGAGAGACGAATTAACCTTTAATCTCAACCATTGATCTCCAAATCCAAGGATCTAATCACAAATAAGCTTATTTGTGGCGAGCCACAAATCCATTTTTTCCATTTATGTATGATGTGGCAATTTGTTTGCTTTTCTTTCATATCATGTACTTTTTGGTCCTTTTTATGCTTCGTGAGCTTGTTTCACATTTTTTCGAAGTTGGATGATATTCCGAAGTTGATACAACAACAATAACAAATCAAGCCTTTATCCCATCAAGTGGGGTTGGCTATATGAATACGACGGCGTATTCCAATCTGTTATGTACATCATTTTCGATAAGATTTTTACAAGTCGTTATATTCATGTTGAAAGATCCAATGGGATTTTTACGTGTTGGTTGTCGATTACCTAACATACAACCCTCATCATTTTATCCGGATTTGGGACCGGATATGGACGGGATAAAAATCCCCAACCTATGTAGGTTTATATTCCGAAGTTGATATACTGAGAAAATCTTGTTGAAGAAGTAGAATATTTCATAAAGTTCAATATTACATATTATAGCATAGCATCAAATGCCAAGCTAACATGAAAACTATCCTACTTCACTTTTATTGTCTCTGATTGTAGGCGTTGACCTGAGATCATCCAAAGTCTGTGAGCTTGGACTGCTTAATTTTAATGCCAAGCATGTCTTTTATCCTACTGAAAGGAAGAAATTTCGGTGTCGTTATGATTATTACTGGGCTTCAGTTTTCAAGGTGATCATTACTTACAAAAGGTGATTACAAATTTCGTTTAAATTGTTGTGAATTTGTTGCATGTGTCTGGTTTTCAGCATTTATAAGTTAGTCTCTTGTTTGATTGTGTCAGTGAAACTTTTCATGTTGTTTTCTCTTTCTTGGATGGTTTTCGTGCTTCACTCCGCTTCTTGTATTTTCTTGATTATGGTAGCTCATTTTGCTTGAGTTGCTTGAAGAAAGCATCTGAGCTAATGATTTTCAATGTAGCAAATAAGTGGTATCTCTTGCTTGCTAACCTGATACAGATTGATGGGTGTTTCAATTTAATGTGAACATCGTGCTCCTTTTAGAGTTACTGTGTAGTGTTCAAAGGTGTCAAAAGTTCAGGTTAGACATCAAGCTTTTGTATGGAGTGTGAAGAAATAGGGTTTCAGTATTCGAATTAATGTGGGCTTTCTGGTTTTGAGGCTGGTAAATTCTGGCATTGTTCAACTTATTCGCTATTAGAATTTGTGCTTATCTTGGAGGGGGAGCAAGACAAAAGGAGGAGAGCGGAGATAGACGAGGACATGAGAAGAAACCAAAGACATCCTACACTTCCCAACAAATGTGCCATATCAAACTCAACTTATCTGATATGTGCATCCTCCATTTTCCTTGGATTAATACGTACTTTGTTGTTGAAAAACTGAAGGGGAGCCTGTGAACTACTCATGCATCATTCTTTATCTATTACCTCTCCCATGTCCAGCATGTTGTAAATAGATCGTTTGTAGTGTCTTGATTTAAGGTTTCTTGGAACTTTAGGCGGAAACCAGCAACAATGTTTTGTTGTTGTGCTCTTTTTCCTTATTTTGACGCCTTTTCTTCCTCTCCATGTTTTGATCCACTGTCTCTCATCTTGTCCTGCCCAAGTCTTACTGCCGCACTTCTATCCGCATGGGATTTGGTGATAAGAGAAAGTAAATGTGTTCCAGATAGTGATGAGAAACAAAAAAAGATAGGTACGGGTATGAGTAATGCCGGTTAACATAACACATGAGTTGGGATTTAGGGAGAGTAAAGGCTTTTAAGATAAAATGAAGAAAGGTGCATATAGTTAAAACTTAAAAGTTGCCTGTGAGGATTGTTGATCATTTTTTAGCTGTTAGGTCTCCATCCTGAAGTTTTTAAATGCTCTATTCATGCAATAATGTGTTTGAAATTGCTTTTCTACAACCAATATATAGCTGTGGTTATAATGAATAGCACCATGTATATAATGGTTATACAAGAGGTGATTCGAAATGTAGCTATAAAACATATAATGCAAAACTGCAGCAGCCTAGTTAAATGACTTCGATGATCGATACTTAACTTTTCAAGGGGTGCAAACATGGTAGACTAGAAGTCCTTGTATAAGATCAAAGTAGTACCACATGGAAAAATGTAAGGTTGGATAAAACCATAAAAGTAACTCTTGATCAGGATACTGATGGAGTGATGGACCTACACATAAGACAGAAGAAATTGTTGATTTAACTCAACAATACAGTTAATTGATCTATTTTGCTACTTTTGTGGCTTGAATACGTTATATCTTAACTGCTTCATAGGTATGGTGATCTCGCCAAGAGTGGAAATTGTTGGTTGCTTGTATGAATGTTGGCATATTTCTTTGAATATGGCTTCGAGCTCTTTACCCGGTTGGCAAATAAATCAATGCACGATAATGCAGTTTCAGTATTCCTCCCCTTTTGAATATGTGTTGAGTCTTTAAGGTAGGTGATTCCTAATTTCATTGGCTGGCATAATTTCAGTGGAAAATAAAGAAGCTTTATTGAGCTGAGAAGTAGGAGCAAGGGAAAGAGGAAGTCATCATAACAAATAGAAGAAATTCACTTTTAAATGTAGGTTATCAGTTAATAACTCAGGTTTCATATTTGCCTGAGATCACAGGTGACTAAGAGTTTGGGTTCATAATTGCAATGTTCACTCTAATTATGGAGTTGCAGTGTCTCTGAGTTGTATCTCCCAAAGAAAAAGGGTTTGGGAATAGTGAAATATTTGCTTTATTTAAAAGATATGCACCTTCTCCCTCTGGTTGCAGTAACTGAATATTCCACTGGACTTTAAGTGGACCTTAGAAATTTAGGTGTAATGGAACTGTATAAGCAACTGGAAAGTGGGTTTGGGTCTAGTTGTGGGATTTTGGCACCAACTGATCATACATTTAAATGTGACTTTGCATCTATTATTCTATTGAACTTTTTCATGTGGTTGACCTGTGTGTATTGCGCACTTTTGCAGCATAAAATTGTTTACTTTATGCCAAGAAAAAAAAAAACCTTCTCTTAGTTATGAACGATATACCTTCTGTCAATTTCGCATCTCATGTTGCATTAGCTAACTTGATCTCCTGTTTTAATTTGATTAAAGCACTGCATTGGCTGTGCTAAGCTTTGACTCTTTACATCAATGGAAAAAGTCTCAATTAATTCTATTATAAATATATAATAACACATAAAGGTTTTGATTTGGTTGGTCATTGATGACTTGGTGGTCACGGGCCTACCATTTATATCTTTCAACTTTTATTGCCCACAATATTGTGTTTTTCATTTTTTTTTTAATTTCATTATGTCACCAAAGAGGTCAAAACTCCTCCTTCTATGATATTCCTCCTTTTTTTAAAATCATGTGACACACGTTTCACATGCTCTTTCATTTTTCCACACCAATCCTATCAAAATCCCGTAGGATTATAAGGCTTTGTCAACCATAAAATCACAAGGAATCTTTACTTTTTCATGAGATTTAGTCTAATTGATCAAGTGACCCATGTTTCTACGAGCTCTCATTCATGCATGAAAGTTCGACAGATAAGAAGATATTATTCAATATATCTAGACACTATGTATCATAGCATGGATCACATTCATATCATCATGGGTAGAAGTCTAGTTGTTGAAATTGGCCAGACCAATGCCTGGTATTCAACCATGCCTGTGTTCGTACTCAATTCTGAAATATGGATGTTTACTTCTAAAAGGATTAGATCATGGCTCAGATCCTTTATAAATTAAAAAAATAGAAATCAAGAGGAATAGCATGATTAGGTTAAATATAGTTCTGGATGTGTTCCGATGTCACTTGAGTACTGAAAGGGTATTCAGCTACACCTTTTTTTCCATATAACATGTTGTACCATGTTCCATATTTTGGTTCCCCTTCTCTTTGCTGTTGCATATGCTATTTTCTCAATTCTCAAGTGCTGCCAGTCACCACTATTCTATTCTGATTGTATTTATTTATGCTAATTGTTTAGGCCAATTTGGAATGAGAAAAAAACTCTGTCATTCTTCCTTGATTGACTAGAAATAGAAAGTATCTTTCACTCTACCATGAGAATTTGTTTTAACCATAGCTGTCTCCAAAAATATTATGAAAGTGCTTTTCCCTAAATTCTAACGTTGCATGCTTCAGATCATTATTTACTCTCTTTTTTAATTGGAAATATAGGTGGAATACAAGGATCATTTCTCCGGACACACATTACAGGGCCTAGCAGAAGCTCCAAAAGAGGCCCTTCCCCTTGATTGTAGGCCAAGTTTCGCCACTGCTATGCTGACTAAATATAAGTTCAAGGTGGTTGCTCCGAAAAATTGCTAATATACAAGCATAATCAGTTTACAGAGTATCAAGCATCAACAAGTGGTGCTCAATTCTACTTTATAATTCATTCTTTTTGGAAGTTATGGGCTTGTATCCCACGAATCATGATATTTCCTGTGATAAATCTCTAAGTGGTTCAAGGTCAAGCGAGCCATAAATGCTTGCACGGAAGGTTTCATCTGTTGCATGTGCATCTTATGAATATACTTTAAATCCTTCTTTTGCAGGTAAACGAGAGCTATGACTGCTGGTATGCATCAGGTTTATCAAAGATTGAGATTTATCAAGATGATTATTT
>JAOVYX010021104.1:0-16190 GCA_035668315.1 Drosera spatulata | reverse complement strand
GTGGTGGTGGGTGTGGTGAGTGTAGGGAAAAGAGAGGAAGAGTGGAAGAAAAGTGAGGGAGAGTGCGCGGGAGTGGGAGAGTGGGTGAGAAATATCTCGTTTCGTCCCACGATACGTCTCGTTCAATTCATTATTCACCCAAATTTTATAATATTAATCCATGAAAAATCCATTTGCGTTGATAGATTTATCCCGTGTACAAAATTATGATTTTTCGAGTCATAATCCATTGTTTTTTAGGATTAAAATCGCTAACCCTTACGCGCAACGTTTATAACGTTACAACATTGTAACGTTATTCGTTCGTAATGTTTATTGACGCGTTCAACTAATTATCCCAAAATATTCCATCGTCATATTTGATTTAATAATTAAATATTTTCTTAGATTTAAATATATAACCTTTAAGCACGATTTATTTTAAAAACGTAACGTTATATATTCGTTTCTAAATTCCCAAAATTCTCGGGTATTACACCCCTACTCTATATCATACTCCCTCCGATCCAAAATAATTATAACAGATTGACTCAGCGTATTTGTCAATGCGAAGTTCGACTCACATCGCGAAACGATCAAATATCATTTTTTTTTATATTTTTTGTGAAACATTAATGATTATTTGAGTTATGTAATACAACTTGATGGCCGTGACATAATTTTCTAACGTCGTTAAAACATAAAACGGAACTCCTCAAAATATGTGTTAAATAATGTAAATGTTATAATTATTTTAAGAAGAAAAAAATATCATCTTTATTATTTTTTTCTTTCTCCGTCCACTCGTGATTTTTACTCATTTTCGCACCCACTCACAATTCATACTCACACTTTTTCCTACTTATCCAAAAGAGTATTTTGTTCAAATTATGCAAAATCAATGAATTTATCACTAAATATATGGAATCAACATATATAATTTATCTGAAATGAAGTGAGTAATTGATTTTTAAATAAGAGTGGTGTTAAAGCGATTTAAAAAAAAAACACAAAAAAGTGGTGTAAAAGCACTCATTCTTATATTTTTCTTGTACACATTTCTTGTTTTGACGAACTATGATAGTAACATTAAAATCTTAATAAGAAGAATGATTACTATCATCGATCGAAGAATGCCATGAAATCATAACTTCCATAAAAACAACACAACGAATCAATCCTTTATCCCATTAAGGAAGGTCGGCTATATAAATATGATGACGCCATTTCAATTTGTAATGTATATCATCTTCTGTAAAATTATGATAGGTCATATCATACTTTAAGGTTTTTATCATAATCTTTTTAAGTCTCTCTCGTCCTCTCTTGACATGTGCTAACTCCCAAGCTCCACATCTCCTAACAGAAGTTGTGACTGGTTTGCTTTTCATATGATCACACCATCTTAGTCGTGATTCCCTCATCTTATCTTCTACTGAAATCACATCCACTTTCTGTCTGATAACTTCATTTCATATCCTATCTATTCTTGTATGTCCACACATCCATCTTAACATTTTCATCTCGTTTACACTTATTTTCTGTACTTGATGTCACTTATTTGCCAAATATTCTGACCCATATAGCATCGCTGATCGAATAGCTATCTTGTAAAATTTTTCTTTTAACGGTATTTTAGGATCACATAACATCCCTGAAGCGTCCTTTCATTTCAGTCAATCTGTTTTAACCCTATGATCAATATGTGCATCAATTTCTCGAAACCATAGCTTTCATGTCACATCAAAAACATCTTATTGAATCATTTATGGAATCACGAAAATTCTCATAAATTTGTACTTGAGGACAATTTTAACAAATATTCTCTCCGTTTTATGAAAAATACAATATATACGTATTTTTTATTATTTTATATATATATATAAATCTTATTTTTATATTAAATCACGTCTGATCGTCTCATAACATGTATTAGGTTGAAGTACATAACTTACGCAATTATTGATTTTTTACGATAAATTTATAAAAGATTATATTTGATCATCGTTATATACATAATAAACTTTTACATCAATACACAAGTCCGATTAACTTGTTGTGTTTTTCGTGGGACAGGGAGAATATTACAGATATTGCATAACATGAAAAATAAGTACAAAAACAAAATTCATAATTACAAATAGAAAATTGATAAATCTTAGATTTTATATGTTCAAGACAAATTATAAGAATGAACTATTTTGATGAAAAAATAAAACTAATAAGACAAAAATGTTTTAGATATATTAAATTTCACTTTGAAATTAACGATGTCCTTACAGATAATTACAAAAATAAATAATGCACTGTGGAGAGGAAATATAGAATCAGAATCAGAGCAAGTTGCCTTGGGACTTGGGAGAATTAATTAATGAAACAGAAACGAATAGACAAAAGGCAAGTTGAAAGATCGGAAATGACGTAAATGTCCCTGGTCAGTTGGGTGCCGACTCCTTCGGTTCAGCGAGGTCAGAAACAACAGCGCTAAAAAAGTTCATTTAGATTCCGGAATCAAACGTGTCCTCTTGTATAGTGTTGAATTGTTTAAGATGGAAAAATAACAATAGATGTACTGAAAGGAGTAAGCATCTGGTTTGTGGTGGGAGCGTTTGGTCCAAAATATTTATAGAATGTTTCAGAATCGTTGGATTTTGGGGAAAACGGAAACGGTACGCGTTAGACCAGGGTGTGTTTAGTTTTTAATTTTTATTTCATTGATTAATAAAATAAAATTATTAGATATTGATTTTTATTTTTTATATGAATGAAATAAAATCACAAAACCAAAAACCATAAAAAATAATTTTATTTTTTTTCAGTTTCATCTTATTGAAACATACAAAATTCCTTTTATAAAAAAGCATTACTTTTTTCGTTCCATAATATAGACAATATTACGTAGTAGTCAGACTATTCATTACATATTTCGATGCGTTATTTTTTACCTGTAAATGATATGTGATGAATTTTATTTCAATCCAAGATTCTTTGATATTTCATAATAAATTTACAAAAAAATATCGTTTGATCATCCCACGGATTATTCGTAACGTTGTGAACTTTTTTATCTACGTATCCCTCCGTTATCTATATTATAAAATGAAGATGTATATTTCATGTTATATTTTATATTTTCACTGATGATTTTTTATTTCTAGTAATGATTTTGAGTTTCGTGATTTTAAATTGAGATATCAAACAATCCCCTAATAACAAAATGATCCAAACAACTTATAACCAACTATTGCTATATAGGTAGGTTTGCTCCCCCGAAATGAGATGTCTACGCGTAACGTTTTAGACTGACATTGACTAGGGTTCTATGATTCAATTGTTATCTTGGATCTTGCAAGTCGAATCTGATGTTCGTCCCCAATTATATTACGTCTAATAGTGAAGGATTCGAGAAAGCTCTTATGACCCTTTTATTGTCGGTATTTCCTGCCTACACTTTCTCGTCGTTCGTATGAATTGACTCGCTTTCTTCTATGAGTATGAAAGTGCATTTTTTGTATCACTCCAAAGAACACATCTTTCATCTACAGATTCAGAATGACCCATTTCAATTTCATTATTCTCGATGTATGTTTATGAAATGTTTGTCAAAATAAACTTTAAAAGTACGTGTGTCAAAATATCCATGATAAAAATGTTGAGATTTTTTTATAAAAAAATTACCTGTGAATTTGTTTCTCCTGTGATACATGTCTTGATTCATGTCACATCACTACCATAAACTCGAACACCATGTGAACGATTTACACTAAAGTTATACATATGCAGCATTATTCATTAGTCACTTTGATTGAGGCATTTTTAGCATACCTGTGATTTTTACTTGTGTACTCCAATTATGTGGTTGGTTGGACCTGTCTTAATCTACAACTTTTATATTCTAAAGATTATGTAGGAGTATTTTATTTTTATATGTGTGTTTTATTTGTTGGTTAGTCTCTCGATTACCAATCCTTTTCTTTTTCTTGCCATGATATTAATTGCAATTATATACTAGTAGCTCTCGTTGCGTTGCTTAAAGCGACTCGAAGACAACAACAGTGTGCTGATCATTGGAACACATTATTCTTATGTTCCTCGTTCTTGGTCATCTTAGCCAACGATATAGTCTTGATAATGCTTACAAGTGAAAGCGCGTCATCGATGAAGTTCCCTTACCTTGTGCAAAATATCGTGATCAAAAGCGATCGAGGTTGAAGATTCTTTTAGCAATTGGTCCCAAGTCTAGTTAGAGAAGCGGAAATATGTGCTCGTTAGATATGGTCAGATATTCCACCTTCTCTCAGGTATTGCGGATTAATCAATTCTATCAAGGATCGCCGGATGTGTTTTTTGACATCAACTTTTTTGTATTGGAGTTCAATGATGCAGATTGTATCAATTCGTTTCTCCAAACAAAAACTTTAGACCATTATTTTTTTAAATCAATGAATTGTTATGTGGTTGGATAAATGATAACAGAAAATCCTACTCCAATATTTATTTGGTATCTGATCATTAGATCCATTACTCTTGATATGTAGCCAATGCCTATTTAGGTTCGTCATCACCGGTTCTCTTGATGAATTATCATAATGAACTTCCATATAATTAAAGTTCTATAATCGAGATATGAACAACAAAATCTAAAATCCGTTTGATTCATCACAGCCAGTTCTTTTGACGGTGAATCACAATGGATTTCTCTATCGCGTCTTTATAATCGAGATATGAACAACAAAATCGAATACTTCATCCATTTTAGATAAATTACAACACATTATTAAATATGATTATTTCGTATAAATTAAAATGTTTTAAAAAATGATCAAGTTTTAGGATCAAAATATCTATACTATTCTTGATTTATATCACATCATCTTTATAATTATTTTTATTTATCTTTTTATTCATTTATAATTCTGTTCATTTTTTTTTATTTTATATATCAACTTTCAATTCTATGCACTTTACCAACCTCACAGGATATAAACAAAAAAAAAACTGCTTGAAATTTCTTTAATATATCAAATAAAAAAATTATAATTTATATGAAACGAACAAAATATCACTTATGTCTGATTTATATTAAGAAAAAAAAAAAGTGCTTTGTGTTTTTCTTTCTTTCAATATTCTATTCGTTGACTGGACAATCTCACACCCAAATCATCCTCTCTCCACATCATCGCCATCATCGCCTCGCAATCCCTCGAGCTCGAGAGCCGCCATGGCAGCTCCAACCCCACCAGGAGGAGGTCAGTACTCACCCACCCAAACCCTAATCGTCCTCACACCCTCACAATCCCAACCCAAACCCCAATTTCAAAACCCTAATTTTTTATTCGATCAATTTTGTCTCAAAATCCCATACAATCGATCAATCTCCTTATCGTTTCTGTTTCGTGTAATTGATGGTTGATTCAGTTCTTGCAGGTGCCGATCCGCCTCCAAAGCCATGGGAGAGAGCCGGAGCATCATCATCAGGTCCTGTCCCGTTCAAGCCCCCTTCGTCCGGGAGCACAAGCAACGTCGTGGAGGCGTCCGGGTCAGCGAAACCGGGCGAGATCGTCTCGACGAGTAATCGGAACACGGCGGGTGTGGGTGTCGATGCTGTTGGAAGGCCTCTTCCTAGGAGACCATGGGAGAATAATGGTATTGGCAATACCATTGGAGGTAGTGATATTAGAGGTTGCTGTGATTGTTGATGCAACTAGAGATTCTATGCGTTTGATGATTGATGAAGAGATTATATATATGATTGATGCTTGATGATTGGTTTTGATTTAGGTTATGGGAATACAATGAATTACAACACAGGGTATGGTTCGTCGATGTATAATTCGTATGGTGGTGGAGGATATGGGGGGATGTATGGTGGAGGGATGTATAACAATAGTATGTATAGAGGTGGATTGGGTGGTGGGATGTATGGATCGGGGATGTACGGAGGTGGTGGGATGTATGGTGGTGGTTTAGGAGGTCCCATGGGTGGGTATGGTATGGGAATGGGTGGTGGTCAGTTTGGAGGTCAGGATCCAAATAATCCTTTCGGTTCTCCTCCATCACCACCTGGGTTCTGGATATCGTTTCTTCGAGTGGTAAGCTGTTGCACTTTTTGTTCTACCTAAATACTACTTTGGCTTTGTAAATGTCTTTCTGGCTCTTGGACACCTGTTGTGTAGTCGCTCACTTCTGTGGGATGGATATGAGGCAAAAGCTGTAGGATTCTGTTTTTGAGTTCAAACAATTGCCATTGAGCCTTCTTTGATTAGGAATCATGGCAACTGCATATTATCTAGAGTCTAGACATGCGATTTGAATAATGTAAGTTAGCTAACAACTTGTCATTTTTGTGATGTTATTTCTCGTTTATGCTTAGTGCTTGCAATGTAGGCATCCCGTAATTATGTATAAGTGGTTAGACAATGATGATGCTTATGTCATGGGGATCAGGGGGTAAAGAGTGCAGAGACAGTAGAGCTCTCACTTTTCCCTATAGTTATCTCCGAGATATGAGCTCTTGGAGATGTTGGAACCGTTGATCATCTAATCACCAGCTGTATGAACTCCATCGAGAGTTTCTAATGTCTGGTGGCACAGGATGTTGAGACTTGAGACTCAAGACACAGGGGATTTGGGGAGTATTGTGTTGAAAAGACAGTTTTCCCTCTTTGAACATCTGGAAAATATGCATTTCTGCTTCTTTCAATGATAATCTATAAATTGTGATTTATGAACTTCCGGAATTCTTCTATTGGGAACATGCATAATTTGCTTTATCATTTCTTTTCGTGTAACTGCAACGTGCCTAGACCTTTAGACATACTTCATGCTGCCCAAAGAAGCACGGTTGCTTCATGTCAGCTGTCATATAACTGGGAGTGCTTCGTATTATTTTCATTTCTTTTGTTGGCAAAGGCATCTAATACAGATTAGGAGGTCAGGATATCTCATGAACAATACTTTTGTATATTTTTCAGATGGAAGGTATTGTGAGCTTTTTCGGTCGCATTTCTATCCTTGTAGACCAGAACACACAAGCTGTGCACTTGTTCATGTCTGCTCTTCTTCAGGTACGCATTGATTCATTAATTCTGTGGCAGACCAAGTCTGTAGTAAGTAGTTACCCTATCTCATGGCCTCTTGAGCTTGGTAGACATCTATCAGCTTGGTTGAAATAGCAGGGCTCAATATCAGCTTGGTGTTGGCTAGATATAGTCTTATAGATATGCCAACATGTGAGAGTTGCTCTCATTCGAGAAGAGACGAGGGAATCTGTTTAAGATGACGAACACTGAATTCGTAGGCTATATGAGTCACCTGAGAGAAGAATTGGGGATATGTTTTGTTTGGAAGGTAATATGAATTGTAGGGAGACCGGAAAAAAAAAGAAAAAAAGAAAGAAAAAAGAATCACTTATATGGTTTTACCATGCTAAAAAGGATAAGTAGGAGCTTGTGAGCAATCAGACCTAGTGATATCCAAAAGGCTTAAATGTTGATTGTGACTGTTCTCTGACAACATTATTATGTCTTGTATTGGAATACAAGTTTACTGGTTGAATTGGAGATCCCATATATTTATTGGCGATTGGCTCCTTTGTTAAGGTTAATACCTCCCAAGCTGTGGGTTTGTTCCCATATACCATGTCGTTTTGATGAAACTGTGCAATACTCTCTCTTGATGCAGCTTTTCGATCGAGGTGGCGTGCTATACGGTGAACTGGCTAGGTTCGTGTTTAGGATATTGGGGATGAGAACCAAGCACAGAAAGGTTCCTGGTGCCAGTCCTGATGGTCTTCCTCTGCCGGCTTCCAGCTCGGCAGCCGATCAGATATACACCAATGAAATGGCGATCATGAAGGGATCAAAAGCTACATCTGGTGGTGCATGGGACAATGTATGGGGGAATGGCGAGGGTAAATAATGCCACAACGCCGTAACTTAATGTGTAGATTGTGTTGTCAACAGGACTCATGAAGGATGTGCTTTCCCGACGTGATCAAAATCATCCAGTCCCTCTTGGCTTGGCTCTCTGCGTGTGCTGATTTGCTCTTTTTGGCCCCTATACTGCGCTTTATACATGTGTACGTTTATAATGATCAGCCATGAAAATAGGCTGTGCTATAGTGAATTTGGCATTGCAAGACGAGAGGGGAACCAAGTAAGTATTGGTTGTAATCAACTGCTGTTGAAGATTGATATGAGAATTGATTAAGAACAAATCAGTTCCGTCGGCGCTTTGCTAGGTGTTTCATGCTAGTTTGAGTGTGTTATTGTGATAGTATGTCGCAGTGCTAGAAGCGCATTAAAAAGTCGCCCTCTGATATCACCATTGGAGCAGGAGGCACTAAGCAGCGATGTGAAACATGAGCTAGTCGAGGACTGTAGTCATGATGTAAAAGATCACCGAACCCAATTTCCGTTGCTGATCGTCTAGTCAACATCGCTAGGTGCATTCCATCTCCAATTATCTTACCTTTTAAACATCCCTCTCCGATTACAGCTTTTGGTGTTGGATGTACCAAATCTTAAAATCAGTGAAATAGCACATCAAACAATGTATCAATATATAATAATAATATAAAAAAACAAACAAAAAAAACAATGTATCCATATAATCAGATTTACCAATGGATTCCTTTTGCTAATTATGATAAGCCAAGAAAGGGGGAAATCACTGTAGTAAAAAGAAATCAACTTTTTTTGCCTCCGGTGAATTTGGGATTTTTCACTCTTCACTCAACAAAATCAATCAGCGCATCCATTTCACTGAAACCCTAATTTTCCCCAACCCGATCTCCTCACAAATCCCAATTCTCCTCGACCTGTAACCAAATTCTCAACTTTCTACCCCTCAGCCGTTCAATCTCGACACCCACCCAAATTCGATTCTTCATCTGGGTATCTCATCGCTTCCCAATTCATCTCGCTCACCAATTCATCAACGTTGTTGTTGTACAAGCAAGATCAGTTGCTTCTCAATGGGGAAGCCATTGGTGTACGGGATAGCAGAGAAACCAGTAGCAAGTTCCCTAATAGCTCTTTGCAGTTTCATATGGTTCTACATTCAGAAGAAATCCATTGGGTACTCACAAGTCGGATTAAGTTACGACACCGCTGTTGATGGTCATTACTGGAGGATAATTACCTCCGCGTTCTCGCATATTAGCGTGATCCATCTCGTCTTCAACATGAGCGCGCTATGGAGTCTCGGGATAGTCGAGCGATTGGGGGATATTGGACTTGGGATTAAGTATTATGTACATTATACGCTGGTGTTGGTTGTGTTGTCGGGGGCGTTGGTGTTGGTTGCGTATCATGTGTTGATCAGGAGGTTTAAGATTGAGTATTTTAGGAGGCTGACTGCGGTCGGATATTCCTGTGTTGTGTTTGGTTGGATGATGGTGTTGTCGGTGAAGCGGCCTTTTATGAGGATGAATGTGTTTGGGGTTCTGTCGTTGCCGATTAGTTTTGCACCTTTTGAATCATTGATATTTACGTTGATTATTTTTCCTCAGGCGAGCTTTGTTGGGCATTTGGCTGGGATTGTTGTTGGGTATGCGATCTCTTGGGGTTTGGTACATGGGATGGACGATTACTGGGCGGTCTCCATGTTATGGTGGGTTGTTCTTGTCTTCATATTGAGCCTGAAACGCTCGGATACATATGATTTCAGCTTCCTTGAGATTGAACCGGTTGTGGATTCCTCTCTGCCGTCCATTCGATTTCCTGAAGGCAATGTCAGAACATTGCAGATGGGCCCACTGCCGGGAACTATTGATGTTGTGTAGCTTCTTCTCTTTTGAGAGGGTCAGAATCTGGTGCTCCACAGTTGATAGTCCTGTCTCATTTCCTGTAATCGTCTGACTGCAGCAATGTTAGTACCATGTAGCCGCCGGCGAAGTTCTATTTTGTGATGCTGGAGCTCCTTTGTAATCACGACACTGTACACTAATGCCAGTGCTGTAAGTGACTGGTAGCTACATTGAGTTTAACTGGTTCTTTATTCAATGAAATTCTTATGAGCTGTTCATGTTCGTCATGACACTTTACTATGGACCTATGTGTGCAATGTCCAGTTCAATCGCAGAGGTGTACAAAATAGATCCACTCCAGTGCCAGATAGATCCAGCTATTTTTCCTGTGTTATGCTTTAGTTAAGCGGCTGGGCTTGCACACGCATGACAGGAAATGGTAATGGGTTCAGGTTGTTGGAGAAGATCAGTTTTCATGAGAGCTGAAATCAAACTGAAAGTCAGTAAAACCAATATAGTAGCTGTATTTTTTTTCCTTCATCACTTGTTATCTATGTCGATCTGTAGAATATAGAAGATGAACAGAAATCCTTGGATGCAACGCAGGGAATTTGATTCTTTCTTGACAGAAACATCTGTAAGTTGCATTCGCCATTCCATATTGGTAGCATCACCCTTGCTGCTTGCCTGCTTTACATGGATGATAATGATAATGCAATCACAAAGAACAAAGTTTCAAGCTCAGGACGGTATACACATTGCCTACTGCTGAACCAAGTGCCAAACATCCACTTTCAGCACGCTCAGGGAGAGGGAAGGTCTTTTCATCCCGCTACAGCTGTTTCAAACTAACCTGCTCTTCCAAACATAGCGTGTTTCATTCCAGGCATGTAACCCTTACAAAGATTTCTTCCCAAGTCATAAGCCTTCAATCTAGGCGGCCACCTCTGAATACTTGATGGTACTGCTCCATATAATTCTGTTACATTCGCTACCAGTAGAAGTCAATTCTTTATTATTTCAATCTGTTATTGATACTAGAAAAATTATGCTTACAAGACAAGATGCATACCCTTCCGAAAATTTTCTTTTTGCCCTAATGAATTTCTGGGAGAGCATGATCACTTACAGGTGCAAGGCAACATCCCTGGTGTTGGATGAGATCTAAAGGCCCAAAAAAAATATCATAAAGACGTCAATTACTTTTTTTCTTTTTGTTTTAAAGTTATGGTTATGTAGTTTGGACCGTGGATGAGATATTCCAACAGCAATGGTGTTGTTATTAGGCAACAATAATGATTTTTAGGTAGATTGAAAAGCTAAACCCCAGAGGATGCTTTGTTGTCTCAACCATTGCCCTTCATTTGATTCTCAAAATCTCTATCTCTATCCTCACTGGCCACACCTCACTCTCCTTCCTCTTACGCCTCCATACATATGGACTCCACATGATACACGTCCATCTCGTACCCACTGGTCCAAAAAATCAGTCCCAAAATTCACTGTCTTGATTCATCTCCACACATGCCCCATTGAGCCAAAGCTTTCTTGGATCCTGTTGGGTTTCTTCTCCTTTGCACAGAACCTTGATTAGATATTGATATCGGCTTGTTTGTGGAATTTCAGCATCTGTGCAAGGCTTGTATTAGGTGATGTTGGCTGGTGCCTTGCAGGTTGGTGAAGGATGAAGATTCAGTGTGATGTGTGTGAGAGGAATCCGGTGACTGTGATTTGTTGTGCCGACGAGGCGGCGCTGTGTGGGAAGTGTGATGTGAAAGTTCATGCCGGGAATAAGCTTGCTAGCAAGCACCAGAGGTTGCAGCTTCACTTGCTCTCCAGCAAGCTGCCATCTTGTGATATCTGCCAAGTGAGATTTTATAGTTCTCTTCTGAGTCTTTGGTTTTCTCTTCACTTGGATCCCTTTATTGTCTGAATCCATTGAAGCTTTTTTGTGCAAGGGACTCGATGCCTGTCGTAGATTGACCATTTTTGATTGAGCTGACGATCACCTGCGTCAGTGGCCGTGATGTTGCGATAGATTTATGTTATTATTGCAGTATTGTTATCCGCATCATGCTGATTTTATCAGATCTGGATCATACTATTCATTCCTGAATTTTTCTTGGCGCCATAAACTTGAGCTTTAGGAACTATGGTCTGGCATATGAATCAAGCCTTTGATTACTGATATGCCATAGCTACTTTTTCATGCAAGGCCCTGCATAATCAAGCTCTAGTAACTATGGTTGCGACTGGGATTTATGGAAACTATGTATTTAATATTATTGCTATTAGTTTATGGTAATTGATGATGGATCTATCCTTGACTGTACTTTATTTTTGGTATGCAACATTATGATATGAATGAATCAGATTTCAGGCATCGTAGATTATACCAGAAATCACATGTTTTTAAGACTCGGGGATTCTGAACTTTTCCTTTCTCTACAGGAGAAGACAGCTTTCATTTTCTGCAAAATCACATGTTTTTAGGACTCGGGGATTCTGAACTTTTCCTTTCTCTACAGGAGAAGACAGCTTTCATTTTCTGCATTGAAGACAGCGCTCTTTTGCCAAGATTGTGATGAATCCGTACATATGGCCATTGCATTGGCCATGAATCACCAGAGGTACCTAGCCACGGGAATCAAAGTGGCTTTAGGCTCAAAGTGTGTAAAGGAAGCTGAAATACAGTACAGGGAGCCACCGAACCTCAACGGACCACAAGTTGCTGTGAAACAGCATGCCATGAAGCCACCTTCTGTCAAACAGCCTCTGCAGCTGCCCTCAACACTTCCATCGCCACCTTGGGCTGTAGATGATCTATTAGCGTTCTCTGAAATTGCACCTCCCGAGAAGGTAAATCATCTGTTGTTTCTCCATATCAAAACTGCTTAGTTAACCATATAAGCATACTGGCCTCAGTAACAAAGGCTCCGTTCAAGAGAAAAGATTGTATGGTGCAGCTCTTTGTTCGGCAAGAGCATGTTAATGCCAACGCTTAGTCTGTGACACGATCAATCTTTTATAGTTAACTTATGAATCCAAAGGGTTGCTGAGGTTCTTCATCTCTTCTAGTGAAGTTGGACATGGTCAGTGTCACGCTTGAAGTTACTTCATGATATAAAAGCCTTGCTTGGTTTTGTGCAGAAAGGAGGACTTGAACCAGGTGAGCAAGATTGGTGGAGTCAGATGAACCTGTTCGGGGAGCCAACCTCTCGAGAGGCCTTGGCAGCTGAAGTACCTGAAGTACCAACTTCTCAGCTAAACAGCTATGCACATCAGAGACCCAACAAAGCTATCTCGGTTAACAAGAAGCCAAGGATCAGACCCGTGAAGATGACGAGGAGCATTTCATTGTTCCCGATCTCGGTTGAAGCTGGAAATTATTCATGTTGCACAAGCAGGTATAGAAAATGCGTTGTCAAATGCAGGCAAGGAGTTAGGAATGGATACAAGAATAATTTTCTGCTGTGTCGAAGGTTCTCTTGAGAAGCAAGAGGAGGATTATGTTGTAGCTATCTTTTGCCTACTGTTAGATGTGAACTGCAATTGTAAACTAGTTCTTGATTGCATGATGCAATGAAACGCATCAAAGTGTATCATTTAGTGTCATATGTTGCAGCTCTATTGGCGACATGCTTCTCGCCTCTTTGATCATGTCCATCAAATTGTAGTAGTAGGTGCTTCTCGCCTCTTTGATCATGTCCATCAAATTGTAGTAGTAGGCACTTGAGTTCCTACATGCTCGAAGAACCCAAGCTATATCTTGCTCATTCGCTGTCACAGCTTAGTTGAAATAGGCGATTCAGTAAACACATTTATTTATCTATGCAACATCATCAAATACATGGACTGTATAATTTCAACACAAGGAGAGTCAATTAACCTGAATACGCTGACCACAAATTTGGGAAATCGTAAAGGATGTTGCCACAATCTAATTCCTCTGAAGTCTGAAGTAAACTACCCCTATGGATCTTTTTCGACTATGCTTTTCTACACCATCTAAATGGACTACTATGTACAGAAGCATCGTTTAGCATGTCGCTGGTTCACCGCCATCTCTAAGAAGCATCTTTCACCTGGATCAGGTCCTACAGATGGGATCAAAATGCCGAAAGGAAAGTCCTATGATTGCCACCGGGGAAGGATGGAGTTGGCTAGCTCTTCATTCAACTTCACAGGGAGCGGCGGCATTTGACTCATTACTTCTGGTGTTTCGCTCAAGCTGCCAAGTAAATTTAAAAATCTCATACATCTGTATCTAACAGTTGTCAATTGAAACACGTAAATGTGTAATAGATGACAAATCTTTATATTTCCACATCCACCGAGAAAATCAATGTAGAAGGCGAGTGGTTCAATAAACAAGAAGAAAAGCATGTTGGGATCTGCATTGAATAACTTCATAGAGCACAGCTTAGACCAAAGACACCGAAGCAAACCTGTTCATTATCTTCATTATGTTGTCCCTAGCTCGGCACAATAGGCTAATATTCTCCTGTATCTGCAACAATAAAACAGGATACGACTGAGTGCATAGGTAAGCTTCGAAACCCCTCAACAACACATAATTGACCATGGTCTGCTTAGCCACATTAACAGTCAACACAACAATCGGCACATAAACAGTCAACACAACATAGAGTTTAAGGCTCCCGTTGAGAGAGCACAATCTCATCGTGAGAGAATTTTTCTTCCAGAGCCAAACTCATAACTAAAACCATATTTCAAGAACAGAAGGACATGATTCATGATCTTACTTTTTGGTACAAGACATGTCACAGAGTCCAGTGCATCTCAGAAAAAACATGCTCGATGAGCAATGCAAGGACTTAACGGCATTAACACAATTCCAATCAAATGCATATCGTGCACATGAACTCGAGCCCAAAATGATCACCGACATCACAACAATAACATGTACCTGATGGGTCGAAAAATTTGCAGAAATTTGCTCGAATGTTTGTGCATTTTGCTCAAGAAGCTCTCCAATAGGACCACCGATCGCTGAAAAGGAGTAAAGTAGAAGTGTCAGACCTAACAACTTCTGCTTTAGATCGTTGTCTCTATCTTCATGCGCAACCTGGCAAATACTAACTAGGACCTAGATGAAGACATTCGTGCAAAAAATAGCAATCAGTCATATGCTGAATCAGACTTCATGATTCCATACTATGGATTGAAAATCACGACAATTGGTCTATCTGCTAAAATAGTTCCCAGGAATTTTCTCATCTGCATAAGACTCAGGAGCCACGAACCCTAATCTCGAACTCACAGGAGAAGTTAAGGCAACGTAGAGACTAGAGACCTCCAATAGAAATTCAATACTCACAATTGGATATTCAATACTCACAAGTTGAGGGAGTGCTTGACGAAAAGCAAGACAAGTACTACAAGAACACTCCTTAGTGCACCATGCTATAGATTGACGTTACTTGGTATCATTAATCACTTGAAACCCATACGCTATCACATGAAACCCAACCAAGCATCGACCAGAAGTAAAATAGATACTAACCATTATGAATGGAAAAAAAACAAAAACAAATTCGCATAAAACAAACGGGATTTTAAATTTATCCGAAATCCTAAATAATATGAAGGGAAGAAACATAATAAAATGGAGACTTGCCTTTGTAAGAAATGTCATCATCATTATCTGAAGACAACGATTGCAAAGAATAGGTGTGCGCAGTAGGCCGCAAAGCTGGTTGGCTGGACTTTGATGAAGGATCTGTTACTTTTTCCTGCAAAAAGAAGTAAGATGAGCAAACAACAAGAATAGAAGGACAATCTCCATTTTTTGCCACGAACATTGGCTGTCAAGGGAGATAGAGTAAAAATGTATAAGTCAATTTTGTCATCATATTAAAGAAAAATGTCGGTACATTTGATACCAATCTTGCTTCTTGAGATTCTTTGGGCAATGCTAGAATTATGCATGACAGTCTTTACTAGCATTGCCTCCAGTTTTGCAAGCAATTGCATGCTATTCTTGTTTACCACTTAAATGTTCCGTTACTGGCAATTGCTGGGAAAACATCCACAAACCGATATGAGTTCTCGTTTACCTTGCCGTACTCACCTTTGATAGTGTCACCAAAATATTATAATCATAACAACATGAAGATATTACATCATAAGCACCAGCAGTCATGGGAAAGAAATATGCTCAACATAATTGATAAATTCATACCCGTTTATCTTTGTTTTTTCTCCAATTTTCATCTTTCCTCCTCTTGCTGATCTCTTTTTTCTGGATAAATAGAAAAGAAAATGTTGGTCAGACAAAAATTTTTAACGGTTGGCAGCAGACTTGCAAAAGTGTGTTTTAAATGCAAAATTATGTCTAATCCATTGTGTTTTTTTCCTGATGATATGGAAAAATCAGCTTCACATATTGCATTTAGGGGGTTTTGATGTCCATCTTATTCCCAGAGAGAGAACATCC
>JAOVYX010021103.1:0-16190 GCA_035668315.1 Drosera spatulata | reverse complement strand
CCCCCCATTTTTCTTCTTCATGGTATTCTCTTTTTGTTTTTTTACCATTGGATCTCAATCCAATGGTCCATAAACAATACAGCAAAAAATCCCACAGCTGGGAATCCAGATCCATCGAAAAGGTTTAGTTGAAGAGTTGTGGGCAATTTACATGTTTATGCTTTTATTTGTACAGTCATTGTGAAAAAAATGTTCTAAACACCTGTTACAGCTTTTTGCTTAGGATGTCTTGATACAAATTTTCATACAAATCAATTTTATTTTTTTTCCGAACGAGAATTAGGTTCATGAAAGAAAGTATGTCATACATGACTACATCTACATGTTTCAATGTCTTCAGAAAGAGACCAAAAAAATGCTTTTGATAAGCATGAAGACTTATTTCTTGATGCTTGGGGCTTAGTGCTCTGCGCTATGTACATTCATTATAATTACACGCAAATTACGTTGTAGGGAAATATGCAGGGTAAGCAGCTATTTAGCTTTCTTTACATGGGAAAATCAGATGATTTTTGTATCTTGTGACTCTCAAGCTGATCCGATTCTACTTTGATGTAATGCAGGTTATGACCCGAATCGGATCTTGATGGGTGAAAATTTTGACTTCAGGCCATGCGTTGCTGCCCGTGGGTTTCGGATCCTTTCATTATCCTCAGCCTCTTGCATGAAGAAGTAAACATTCTGCAATTTCGACAAACAGCACCATGTAAGTTTTATTTCCCAGATCCTTTCAAGTCTCTTATTATAGATCCATGCTACTTGTTGATTATACTTCGAAATTTGTATCCCGAAACACTTTGAAGTGAACAATGAAACAGTAGTGAATTGAGATTAGGAGAAGAACTTACTCCCATGGCACGTCGCCGATCAGCATCCAGTCTCCATCTTCGTCTTCATAAGTCGGAACAAGTCCGGATCCGGCTTTGACTTTGAACATGTCTTGTAAGGCCTTGAGGAGTTGGGAATAGCCTTTATAGAGCTTCAGGTCAATCTTCTTAAGATAAGGAGTTCCATCCATGCTAACTTTCATATAGGCTCCCGAGCTGGTGTCTTGAACCTCTGCTTTCTTCGCTTGGGAGTTGTTTATCCTGTAGGATCGGATCATAGGCCATCCAATCACCTGTACCCTGTTAGATATCGGATAATCTGTGAGTCGAATTACATCTTAAATTTGCAACTAATATACCTGAAGTTCATGCAAAACATGTATACATTAACTTGGAAGTGAAATAGCGGGATTCTTACTTCGATGGTGGAGGGACATCTTGGCCGAGAGATCCAACAGAAGCGTTCTCATGAATTTCCAGAAACGCTCTCTTATTCTTAGTAGCTCCACAAGTTTCCAACTGATTGTGATAACCACCACCACCCGGTAGACCTAGTCTAAGCTCCGTATCTTCTTGCTCGAATTCATGCATGCTTTCTTCTATTGTTCTTATTCTGTAATGGTAACAACCAAGTTCTTCCATGAAACTTATGCACTTTGCTGAGGTCTGGCGAGCTATGAGGGTTCCTTTTGCGGTTTGTTCTTGGCAACAGCTGGTGAGGGAGAAAGTATAAAAGTACTGTGATATATATAGGCTACAGGGATTATAGCCAGACCAAGGGTCTAGAACAAAGAGATCTTTTTAGCTGGCATGGGACTCTAAGAACTTTCTCATTGGATGACACTGCACTAAATGCTCCGAGTTAGGAAGCCGTATGTACATCGCCTTTATTCGATATTCTTCGTGACATTGTCGATAACGTTATGTCCATAGTCCTACTCATAGTGGTCACTTCGTTGTTGGGGGCAAGGAATTTAGTCAGGGCACGCACGTTGTTCCTTCGTAGATCATAAACTAGAACTCTAAGCTTCACTCAGTATCAAAGGTTCCCGTTTGGAACTTGATCAATCAATCCCTTTAGCAGTCTTACCTTGAGAAAACAGTGGCAATTTTATCGAGTCTCGAACACACGAGACCAAGCTATCCTTGCTATAAGTCTGTTACAGCTCTGTCCTAGCATTAAAGATTTTTGAGCAAACGGAAGGTCCAGATTTCATTTTTTGGACGAACGATCAAGGCGACGAGAGCCGTTGGATGACGGTTGAAACAAATGGTACATTCCCATGTGAGCGCCCAACCCTACATGAGTACCCTTTTATGAGCACTGCATGATCATGTGAGATAGAATATGAAGGTTAAGACAAGGAGCATGGACAGCATGAAAGTTAGGTATGTTTGTGAGTGTGGAGGCCCATTTGGCTGCCCTTTTGGTGGAATAATTTGGGCTTTTAGCCCAAGACATGATTTGTGTGGTCCTTTAAGTGCCTGTGCCTGCCCTTTGGTGCATTTTTTGGGATTGCTTATATGCTGTCTAAATTTTGCTTTTAGGGAACAAATTATAGTGTTTTAGAAAGGTTAAAGGTCTAGAACATTATTGTTCTTCGTTTCTTTTGTGATAGTTGTGAAAAGTGTTCTTCGTTTCTTTTGTGATAGTTGTGAAAAGTGTGCGAAGGTCGAGGGAAAGCGCGTGGAAAATGTGAATCTGTATAACATTCTCGTGTTGAAGGATTATCGCGTTGAAGGGAAAGGAAGCCTTTTTAAAGTATTTAGAATGCAGCTCCTGCGAATTGTCCAAATGCTGGAAAAAGGTGGGATCGGATCGGCTTCAGCATCAGCATGAGTTAATATCGAATTGTTACCGATCCTAATGTCATGTATGTTGGTTGAAGTGAATCGTTTTTTACTAATTTATTGCATTTGCAATATGTGGTGAGTTGAGTGATTACCCACATTGACCTTGAAGAAAAAAAGAATAACTTATATATATATATATATATATGAACAATCCATAACCTATTAGCCTAGGTTTTTGGGTTAAAAGATGGGTTAGTTCATATATATATATATATATATATATATATATGTTATTCATACCTAGTTTTGGTATTGGACTTCTTCTTTGGGCTCACCCCTGAATTCCTACACAATATTTGTAGTAATCGGTGGGATATATTCTTCCAAGCATGAAGTTCAACCAATACGAGGTTGTATCCTAGTAGAAAGATCCATCTTCATAAGGTCATCTGTTCGCAATGTTCTTGAACCGCTATTCAAATTCTGATGGGTTTGAAGCTACCGCTAGATAAACTTTTATAGAGTTAGATTACGCCTCCAGGATGACACTTTCTATATATCATGTGATCAAAAGGCAAATCACATTGCTTCTAGAACGAGGAGTTGTCCATGGTCGGGAGTAGGACAGGCAGTTGGCTAATCGTGACCCGGGTGTCTGTACGTGTGTGCGGGGGAGTAGTGGAGCCGTGGAAACAAGAGCAGTACTAGATAAATGTTTACAGGTTAGACTTTGCCTCTCGATAACACTATAGGCGTTTCATGCCTTTAAGAGGCATTGAGGCAAACTACGTCGCTCTTAGGGCGAGGGGTTGTTAAGGGTCGGGAAGGCTAATGGTGATCTCGCATAATTGTGTGAGCGGGAGTGGAGCCATGAAGGACTGAAGCCTGTTAAAAACCATGATGAGCATGAAACAAGTTCTTATTGCTGGAATAAGGGACTATGAAGCAAAATGTATGTTGATTTCGTAGTCTTTATGAGGCTTAAACTTGCTAAGACGTCTATTTGAGAGATGCCAAACTCTCTGATCACGCAGAGATATTTAGCAAACATGTGAAACAAATGTGTACGAGCCTAATTAAGCACGTTGTTTGTCCAAGACTACAAGAATGTCTATCGGGTGTTCAATGTGTGTTCGTTTTTTGTTTTTAACCATGTGTCGCTCTTAAACCACATCAATTGAAAGCTCTAGGCATAAAATCTATCAGTATATTCTCCTCAATCTTTCTTTGAACTGTTCCTTTAAAATGCAATCTCAGTTTTTGACACCTTTCTAAAATGGTCGATTACCGTTGTAATTTCAGCATCAGGGTAGTTGTTTTCCTGGAGCGCCTTAGTCGTGATTCACTTACTGTTTTCTCTTGTTATCAGGTCTTGTCAGGAATCATCGATCGACAACTACTCTGCTGTCCAGGCTACCTTTCTCAATAGTGAAGGTCAGTTTTTGTTCTACAGAACTTGTTAAATGTTATAAATCTCATAACAACGATGCAACTCTCTTTGTTATGAGGCAACAAGAAATAGGAAAAGTACTAATGGTAGACAGTCGATTGGTTTTCTTGTGACTAGGAAAGTCTTGATTTAATCGGCTTACATAGGACATCTATCTTCAAAACAGAACCACCATCCACTATCGTTATGACAACAAGTCAAGTCCTATCTCATTATATGAGATCGGTTATATGGATATGACGAGACATCATTCTCCTCTGTCTTGTATAGTATCCTTCTACTCTATCCACGAAAAACTATAGGGATAATCCTTACCTGTGACTAAATCAACCACGGGGAGATTTTGACAAAACTATAGGCATTAGATCCTTGTTAAGAATCTATCTGTCTTGAGGCTTAGAGCATCACAAGGGCACACAAAGGAGCAGGAAGGACAGTGAGGGGGTGGAAGTTGAGCCCATGAGATGCCTTTTGCAATTGAATGACAAAGAGCAGTGAACCGACCACGCACAGTCCACTAGTTGTTGTACCAGTAGTTAGTAGCAGCAGTAGTAGTCGTACATCGACCACGAGATATCAATCTCGACGAAAGTCACAATCCTATATACTGTTCCTTCGGGGCCCTTTTCAGACAATAATGCTTCCCACTTTAAACCAAATCGGGACACGACAAGCAGAGAAGGGGAGTTGGCAATGTAGTCTCTCAGTGTGTGTCTATTGAATTCTGCCTTTTTGACTGTTTAGTTCCTGTCTTCTGTTATCATATCGTCGCGTTTGTTACGCGTACGATCGAGATGTTATTGACTGGAAAATGGTCAGTACTAGGAAATCGGGAATGCCTGGTCTCTCGTCCAAAGAACCGTATTCAAGCATATGGTTCTGAAAACTCTTAATCCCATTGAAGGATGTGATGTTGATGAACCTGAATCTAATGACTTGCTAGCGAAGTAGTCGACTAATTGGTCTCAACCATATGGTTCCTGTGCTTTGAGATCTTAATCCCAGTCCACAGATGTACTCCAAGTTCGTATGGTTTTGGCAATGACTGGTTAGAACCTGCGGACATAATCTCTCTTAAAGTTGTAGGCAAGTGTCCTTGTTTCATGCGATTCAATGCTTTGTCTCAAAGTTTGAAGCTCTCCTTCAACTCTGAATGTGGTCACCTTTTTTTGATAGATATAAGAACGTATGCATGTTAGAACTGTAGCACCTCAAAAACATCTAGCTTGGACAAGTTGAAGCTGTAGAAAGGAAGCTTATCCATTTGCCATATCGGACAAAGACAAACTTTTAGGACGATCATGTTCGCATAATTACTTTAAGTCACATGCTCGACAAAGCCGAGGATTCAGATTCTCGCCTACTCATGGGTTGTCTGATTGTCTCTTGATTGCATGAAAGCACTGAAGGTGTCGACTACTCTGACTATTCATAGATAGTAGGCCGAAGTAGTGGGAAAGTCCTTATCATATCAAAGTCCTCTTATTATGAGTCGAGATATGCATGATTAGTTCTAGGTTCAACTTTTAAGCTTTGACATATATGATGAGATTCATCAACTTGGACCATGAGAAATGGGTATTTACATGCTCCAATATTGGAGTCGAGGAGTTGCAATTACATCTTTCTTGAATGAAAGTACTCAAGTTCTTCTGTCAATAGGTCTAGATCCTAGACCCTGTATATGACAGGAATAACAGTATAATATCCCTGAAATTCGTGGATAATTAAAAAGATATCTAACCGTTTCACGTTATTGGTCGTTAATATTTTTACGAGATATTGCGAGTTTAAAATCTACGTAAAAGGTCGTTTGGATTAACTTGAGATATTTAAATCTTTAAAAGTCGATATCTTCTCCGAAAATATCTCAACAACCTATTTATATACTGTGTCAATCCACGTGAGTTTCATATCAAACCTGAGCCTTCCAGTTGAGAACGGAGATAGAGAAAAGGGTAAGCGTCTCGTCTCCGTCCTCGTTTCGCCTGGTCTCTGTCTTCGTGCCTCGGCTCGTCTTCGTTTCGTCCCTGTTCGTATTCACCTTCATCTTCGCTCGTCTCTGATCTAGATCCAACACGCCCCGACCATTATCAACCATCCCCGATGCCGGAAACAACTAGAGCCGACTGGAATTCGGTTACCCAAGGCCGAACTCGACCACACAGTTCGACGATGACGGCCTTCGCACGACGACGGATTCCCTCGCTCACTTTCAATCCTTTCCTGACCTTTTCTCGACTTACCCCAGTGTCCCTCAACCTCGTCGAAGACTACCCGTCAATCGGCGGCCAGTTTTCGACCACCGTCAGTGCCCCCTATACCTCGCCTGAGAAACTTTAAGCCTCCTATTTCCCTGCCCGTATCTAGACGGGAGAAAGAAAGGGACTTTGTCCCTTGTTTAGATTTTGTTATGGTTTTAAAAACTATATATTATATTAAGGAGATGATCCACAGCCAACGTTGGCTGTGTAAGCTTGATCAGCCAACAATGCCAGTTGTCCATTTGAAAAATGAACGGTTGGATTAAATCCCTATCCGATAAAAAGAAAACGGATACCGTGATAATTTATCTCGGATATATCAAAAAAACCAACTGTCTTTCAGAAAAAAGAATCCCAGATGTACCAAAAAACCAACTGCTTTTCGGGAAAAAGAATCCCGGATGGAGTGATTCTTCCGGAAAAAAAGAATCCCGGATATACAAAAAAAATCAAATGGTCTTCCAGGGTTCTTTTTCCCGGATCCGAAAAAAAGAACCCCGGATATAACAAAAATTCTTTGAATCTTGACCGTCCATCTCATAAATAAACGGTTATATAATGTTGGTTGTATAATCCTTCCTACCCAACGTTGGTTGTGGATCATCTCCCATTATATTATAATGGTTTGTATATGAAAGTGTACATACTTGCATATGCATCATTTATAATGTAAGGATACCTCTACACATGTTATTATTGTTGATGCAACAGTTACTGAGCAACAGGATTGAGCGTATACTGAATTTCAAGATTTTCTGATTTTTTTCAAAATGAGAAGGTAACACACATTATTATCTTATATTTAATAAATACGCGTGTATGATTTAATTGTGTGAACGTCTAGATTGCAAGTTTAAATTAAAATAAAATCTGGGTAATTGCATGTCTGTCTGTTTGCCTGTTATTAGATATTTTCTTGCCCGTTAATAAATTGTTCGCATGATAAAAATATCCTCTTGTCTGTTAAATGATTCGCGTGATAAAATACTTGTTTGATCATTATTTAATAATTCACATGATGTAATAGTAACGATGCAAAATGTAGAATATTTATAGATTATTATAAATATTTCTGAACATATATCCCTTCTGTTTGTTCCTATTGGGTGACTCTTGTATGCTAATGATTATGTTTTGTAACAAAATTAATTATGAAATGTTATAAAATTTCTTGGATTGAATAACATACGGGGAATAATTTTTAGATGACCATGAATAAAATTAACTATGATTCTGTTTGAATCATGAAACGTCATGATAGTCACATGATATACATGGAATTAATAATATTAATTTTATGTTATTTCTTGAAAATCCTGAATCCTGATTAAGTAGAAATCCCTTCAATCATCAATGACTGGGAGGGTTATGGTTATATGACTAGTTAGGAAGGGACTGATTATCCATTTAGCGTGCACGCAACGGCATTAAGTGTTGGTCGTGTTAGGTTAAAATTAACCGTCTTGGGTCAACTGTAGAGACCATAAAGCCTGTTTAATGGTTCCTAGTACGACCATACTACATAACTATATTAAATCCCTATGGTAACTCCTCTCATGTCATCAATTTCTAAAAGTCACGAAAATTAACACGTTATGACATGTAATACATGAAACAAGGTTTAACCCGATCAACTTGAAATATTATTATTACTACTACTATTATGTACGTATATGAATATAAGTGCTTATAACCTCCTGTTTGGCATATGATTGCTTGGTGTTGTTTGCATTGCGTGCTGTTTGTGCATGAGAAACACATGATATAATAAGTATGTCGGACCCCTGAAATGGACATGTATCTTATGTTACTGGATTTTCGAGCTCACAGTTACGTGTTTGTTTCAGGTAATAAAGAATCGTGGAATGGATCGATTCGCAGAGCGATGTGAATAAATTCGGTTTATTGTAACATTTTATTTATATTCGTGGACATTTCATTTTCATGTAATAAAGTACAATGTAAGTTGGACATTTTATGTTAGTTTTCTATATTTCTGATACTTAAATCCCTTGTAATCTTGTCGTCTTACTTCGAATGAATTTTGGAGCGACGGTAACGCCACTTGTCAAGTATGTATTGGACAGATAATCTTGGGACGTTACATATGTAATACCCCTAGGAAATGGTTAAATGGTTTGGTAATATTACTTATACCAATAAGGTGCACCTTCCTTTTCGATAACCCATGACTTTAGAAATCCGCAGTTAAGCGTGCTTGACGTGGAGTAATGCTGGGATAAGTGATCTCTTGGGAAGTTTCTCAGGGCGTGCGCGAATGAGGTCAAAGCGTACTGAAAGGATTAATGTTGGTCTGTGGGGTCAGTTGTTAACCTGAAAAAACAATTCTTGGGACGTTACAAACAGGGATGGTTGTTGTTCGTGTGTCAGTAAGTCTGGATTTCTCATAAAGTTGAACAATGTCTGAGTTGCTATAATGTGCACTTTAACTTGTGTTTCTTTCCCGCTTTATGTTGTAAAGCACTGCAGATGTTATGAGGTACCAATGACCAGTTGATTCTCACTTCTTGCGAGGTACAAATTTTCAGTATTGGAGTATATCGGGGCCTCCTAAAATCAAAATAATACAAATGTATTGAAGGGTGGCTTGATAGCTGATAGGATTGGATTGCGTAGTCATATTATAGAATCTCTGGATTTTGGCTATCTTGAATCTAGGGATCAGATAATCGTAATGTAATCTCTGTGATGCGAATACTTCGTCTCTCACAAATCTGTGAAATACTCCTAAGCAACTAGTAGGTGGATGACTAGAGGCAAAACCAATTTTCTTCTTTGTCAGTGCCATTTTTGGTCATTTTGAGTGCTTAAACTTTTTCCTGACTTGGCTGTGATCCAGTTTCCTTGTAGACCGGACAAAATTTTGTTTGCCAGTGATACAAGCAATGAGCAGCAAGCCTATCTCAGGAACTTGTGACTTATGTCATACGCTAATGTTCTCTTCTAACATGACTAGCATTGTTCAATCGCAACTTTATATGTCACAATGGTTTAATTCTGAGAGGTGTGTGTAAGCTGGTTATTTTAGATGGAGCGTTCATTGCGCCCAAGGTTGCTGTGAAATTCTTTAGATCATCTACTTTGGTATCGATACCTCGCAAGGTTCAGGAGCGACTGCCTTGCTGCTTTCATACGAATTGGGGCGTCATGACTGCCTTTATACATTGTTTAACCAGATTATTCTGCCTGATTAGCTTTCGTATTAATGTGTTAGATTTAATCGCTGCAGCAATCCTCCGGAGAGGCTAACGATTGTGTGTAATCGACAGGGAAATGTAGGGTTCTGCTACTCCTGATTTCAACACAGAAATGGGACTTCACTTGATAGTCGAGCAGATGATTCGAGTATCTGGTTATCAAGGAGTTCAAGTAAGTGTTCTATCACCTTCTAATGGTTTGGCACGCCGCGATGGTTATATGACTTTCTTTGTTGCTCGTGATGGTATTGCATCATCTCTTTGTTCATAGCTCTATCTCGATTAGCTTGGTGGGAAAAATAGAAGTTCTGGTTAGCTGGCGTCATCCATATTACGTATGGGAGGATTCTTGTCAAAATTTTCCAAACTATAAGTGCTGACGACTAATCAGTTATACAAGGACTTTTCATTGGTTTCAATCTAGGGACTTATACATATTGCATTCTTATTCCTCACTTGCCCTTTTTGTCATCGGCGAATTCATTACTCTTCCATTTGTTCAGTTCTGACTCTCTATATCGGAAGCCATATATTAGAGTCAATTGATCAAGACTTGATGGTATCCGCATCTCCTATGGAGATATTGTTCGCTCCTTAATCGGGTCTGCACCACTTCAGCTCACCCCTTGATTAATCTATCGTTTATTCTTTTCATAAACCAACATCTTGTTTCATCTCATTGATGTCAAAATAACGCGAGACTAATCAGTTTTACTTGGACATTTCATTGATTTCATTCTAGGCACTTATAGATCTGCATTCTTATCCCTACCCTGCTCTGTATGTCATCGAAGAAATCATCATTCTTATCCCAATCTCAATCCGTACCACTCCAACTCACGTTTTGATTAACCTGTCGTTCACTCTTCTAATAAACCAACATCTTGTCTCATCTCAACGCTGTCAAAATAACACTGACGGTAGTGACATCGACGGACCCATATGAAGTCTTCCACCTAGATACTCCCTCCGTTCCACAATAGATGTACCGTTTTGACATGTTATGTATATCGATGTAAAGTTTGATGTGCATTCAACGATTAAACGTAATTTTTTGTAAATTTATCGTGAAACATCAATACTTGTGTAAATTACGTATTTTAATCTAATACATATTACGAAACGATCAGACGTGATTTGATTTGAAATCGAAATTTATATTTATATATATATAATAATATAAAATATCTATGATGAGACGAGGGAGTATTTTATTTTACCGGAAGCCAGTGTACAAAGCATACGGGAACTTGAGCAGCCATCGCAATCTTGGATTAAATGATAGTAGCAGTACATTTTGGACCGCTTTGGCCAGCAGACAAGCTGCTTACTCTTATGCCTCCTTGACTCATCCTATTCATTTATTAAGTGGTCGTTATTGTACGTGTGGCTCTGAGCCAAGCCCTGCCTTTTTTTTTTGTGTACTACCACCGCACATGTGGCTTTGACTCATCATCAGAAAATCGAGAGACTTAGATAACGCCCGATGATCAGGATTCAGGAGAAATGCTAATGTTGTAGTAGCAGTTTTGCTAATTTGAGAATATATACTAGTTGATGGTTCACGCCGAACATGGAGAAAAAGAGAGCAGTATTATAGGCGTGAACTGTACTGAATCCATCAGGTTAGAAGATTAGACCAGCTATTATGTTTCTGCTACTTAGACTGTTCATTCATTGGGTATTCATTTGATTCACAATTCAGAGAGCAGTCTTTGCTCTTGGTACATGTGTTTTTTTGTGGATTCAAAAGTTCAAAGGAGTGATATATGGAGCGTTCAACACTTGGTTTTGAGTATCAATGCACGACCAGGACTTGTTTTGATTCAGATGTAGGGAAGTTCTGACATATTGTCCGAAGTTTTGATTAGGGTGAATACAGGCAATTACTCATCTATTTGATTGTTTTTTGGATTCACCATTCGTGGTAAAAAAGATGAAACATTGGATCAAGAAAGTGTTTTCGTTGCCTACAACAGAGATAAGATTACGTATTTGGATTGTTGCTCCCAAACTCTGTCTTAATGGTTAGGATTTTTTTTCTTGATTGGGCTTTTTTAGAAATAAAATTCTCAAACTAGGATCGCAAACAAGTTAATTCCAAAACTAGGTCTTTTCTTAAAAACAAATGAGAAAATGCACCCTGTGCGTTTCCCATGAGAAGACGCATGACGTCTTTATTGTGTCCAAAGGTGCAGGGCGCCTTTACTTTGAAGACGCAGGGCGCCTTTAACCTTGTAAAAGACGCACGGCGCCTTCAGTTCAGCAGGAAACCAAAAGCAAACCCACACCCACATTGCCCACACCGAAAGTTTTCACCCCTCTCCCTCCTATAAATACTCATTTATCTTCTCAATCTTCTTCATAATTTCAAATAATTAATTTTTCAATTTAAGTTTGAAATTTTAGTTGAAAAATTTATAATTGACTATCAGTTTAAGAGGGAACAGAAAATCCTTCTAAACTTTATACTTGGATGGGGATTGACACATTATGCGAGGGACATCTGTGACAAAGCTGATGTGAGGGAACCTTTTCAGATCAACATCTGGACTAAACTGCCTCAAACTCTCGACACGTCACATATGTTCCAACTCAAAGATAATGTGTTTTTGCAAACATCATTCGACATACTTCAGAACGCTCAATGTTATTATGTGATGTGGTATGTGACGCGCAATGTTCTTGACGTCGCGGTACATTCAGTTTTTTCAGTACGTTCTTAGCAATCTGTTATGTGATGGATGTTCGACGTGTCCGAAGGGACATCCGTTATCGTCAGTCTAAGCAAGTTGAGCATAACGCACGCAATTGTCCCAACAGAGCCACTAGTTCTAGTTTTTCACGGCCTAGGTGCAGAAACTGCCGGCAGCCAGGTCATAACCGTCAGAATTTCCCAAACAAAGCTCTTGTTCAATCGCCACCTATTGCTCCATCAATTGAGGGCATGCCTAACCCTTTTCGAATAAAGTCGCTTAACAACTCTGGAGAAGGAATTTCGAGGCCCAGCATTACTCGTCGCGGACCGATGATGAGATTTTTTTCCATCGTCTGTTTTAGATTCATATGTAACATTTCTATTTTCAATGAATAAGGTTACACTTCTTTGTTGAGACAACTTGATAATCCGTCTATCTATATCAGTTCTTCATCTCGTTATATTTATTTTTATCAAGTGATTATTTAATTAGATGAAACCAAGAATGAGGCAATCCAGGATACATCGAAGATCACAGGGGGATAAGGAGCAGCCTATCGATACACAAGCCACAGGTCGACGTCCACAACCACTAGTCGTAGACCAACGGTTCTTCGAGGCAGCGGTAGTAGTGCTTTAGCGCCACCAGAGGTGGAGAGCGAGATTATTGACGATGTCGACGTGACGGGTCCACTAATCGGTACGGTTCTGACTCGTCAGTCACAGCACAGATCAGAGGTCATATGGAGAGGAGAGGTTGAAATCTTACTTTTTTGACTTTGATGGATATAGAGGTTCTGTATAACTTATAAATAATATACTTTTCTTTTATTATTTTTATTTTAGGACTCAAATTGTTTTCTGGTTACACGACATCATTCATGGAAGCCACACCCGAGGGTATAGATTGGCTTGCGTCAGCCGGATTAAGATTTCAATGGTTCCACAGAATAATAGACATACCCATCGATCATTCGTTGATTACAACGTTAGTAGAGAGTTGGAGACGTGAGACATACACGTGTGACTATTACGTATTGTATAGTCAGCTTCTAGGATTGGCTCCTAGTGGCCGTTAGAGGTCATACTGTATTATTTCTTAGCTTCGCACTCACTTCAAAGAGTTATCAGGTGATGCGGACGAGCTGACCATTGTTAGATTTGTCAAAGCATATATTTTGCACTTGATCGGATCCCATCTCTTTCCAGATGGCACCGGGGGGAAGGTCCTACTCATGTGGTTTCATGTCCTCGATCGCTGGGGTCAGATCTCCAGCTATCCTTGGGGCTTCATCGTTTTATCCTTTTTATATAGGACCCTCTGTCGGTGTTTTGAGATGACAGATCTGAGGATGGCCACACCAGACCGAGGTTCTGTGAGTGCGTTATTCTTCTACAGCTTTGGACATGAGAGAGGATCTCGATGGTGAGACCGAACGAGATTACAGATCCACCTTCTCTTGTTGTTACTTTTTCTTCAGCTTACAGGTAAGTACTTAATGTTATTTTGATAAGAAATGTTATTTTCAATATCATCATGGTTTTTTGATTCGAAAAGTTTTTTTCTTTTTTTATGTAAAGGTTGTCCGGTATAAAGGATAAACACCTTATTCCCGATAGGAGCTCCACTGTTAGGCATTTTCGCTAATTGTTGAATCAATATCCGATGATCGAGTTCATTTGGGAGGCATATACTGAGGAGAGATTAGAGGACATGCCTGAGAACTTTGTGGATGAGAAAGACAGAGCCATTTAGTTTTCTCATGTTCTGCTCATCTACTTTGCTATAGTCGAGTATTACTCGTCTTTTCGTATGGCACGACAGTTTCATCGGATCCAGACGACCCCACGGGGCCATAGCATACATGATGAATTGCATGACGTCATCAGACGTGGACGAGGTGGGGATTTTGATTTGCTTCGTAATCATCAGGCACACGTCGATCATTGGAATGATGCAAAACATCATTTGTGTTATGTCAGCACCAAACCGAGGGCGAACCTTCCACTGCCCTAGCCTACCTTTTATGGTATTATCAGATCACTCGATAGCATATAGGTCCTCCCAGGATTCGCCTCACTGGTGTCATCAGAGGCCTATTTCGTGCTTCTAGTAGTATTCGTGGTCTTACCCGGAGGTCATCACACAGAGCAGATTCTCGAGAGTTTCGAGATATATTTCATTAGATGAGAGATAGCGTATCGGAGGATGGGCTTGAGCATGATTTTAATGCAGAGGTTGGATCGTTAGACGATGAGGCAGTTCAGCGCACGGACGACAAGCAGCACCATGTCAACCGTTCTGTTCATGACGGATATGATCATGCAGGAGTCTTCGACCAACACTATCATCTTAGAGTTGATCATGATCATGGCGAGGCTGATGATGAGACTGCAGATCCTAACGATGCTGTTGATGATGCTGTAGATTCTGACGATGCTGGACGTTCATATCATCCAAATGATCATGAACATTCTGATGATTTATCTTCGAGACGTCATGCACCATCAGATAGGCTCACTCCTTCTACTTATGCAGACGGACCGACTAGAGGTAGAGCCAGGGTTAGAGGAGGCAGGCGAGGGCAAGGGTGATATATTCGAGTTGTACTATACCATTCGATTTTCTTTTCGAGTTATATGGACTTTTTATTCATGTATTATGTAGTTCGGATTTTACAGTTTCTATCTTTTATTTGTATCATGTATTATGTAATGTCGAAATTTGATTTCACAGATTATGACTTATGTATTATCGATCATGTATACCAGTATGTTTTAGTTACAGTTTTTATTCTATTTATCAATAATGTATTATCGATCGTGTGTCATCTATACGCATCCCTATTGTTTTAGTTATAGTTTTCATTCTATTTATCGATCATAAACACCGTTAAGTTTTCAAATACTTGGACGATCAGTATTTATTTTGTGGTAAAACTAACATTCCCAAAAAGAATCATCAATGTATCATAAATACATGATTTGTTTCTTTATCAAACCAACATTAAAAAAATACATCAACAGTCAAGATGAACACTTATAAATAAAAGCTGGATTTGTTTCTTTAGATTCACTAACATGGGATGCTTTTACTGACACATCCCAAATGCTTTTTGTAATACCCGAGAATTTTGAGAGTTTTGAGATGAATATTTAACGTTACGATTTTAAAATAAATCGTGCTTGAAGGTTATATATTTAAATCTAAGAAAATATTTGATTAATCAAATCAAATAGGACGATGGAATATTTGGGCTGATTAGTTGAACGCACCAATAAACGTTATGAACAAATAATGTGACGTTATAACATTATAAACGTTGCGCGTAAGGACTATCGATTTAATCCCAAAAGCAATGGATTATGACTCGGGAGGTCATATTTTCATACACGGGATGAATCTAACGATGCAAATAGATTTTTTGTGGATTAATATTACGAAATTTGGGTGAACAATGGAGTGAACGAGACGTTTCATGGGACGAAACGTGGGATTAACCCACCTCACCCACCTCTCCCTTTTCTTTTCTCTCCACTCCCGCCAACTTCCTCCACCACTCCCACCTCTCCCACTTCCTCTCCATCACTCTTCCACTCACACCAACACAGCCACCATCTCCATCTCTTCTGCAGCCACCAGCCGGCACCTCTCCGCAGCCACTACAATCAGCACCGCCATCGTCAGCAAATCATCAACATCAACAACAACAACATCATCATCACTCCCTCATTACCACCATCACTTTGATCATCATCGCACCATCACCACGACGAAGGGCAACAGTAGTCGGTCATATCCTTGGAGTTCACCCAAACGCGTTCGAGATAATCTCACTCGTCCGACACACCTCTTCTTTTTATTCACATGATTCAAACACGTCCGTGCATGCTTTGGGACGTGTTTATGCTGTGTTAGACGTGTGTGGAATGATTTGG
>JAOVYX010021102.1:0-16193 GCA_035668315.1 Drosera spatulata | reverse complement strand
TAGCTATTCCAGCCCAGCCATCAACCATGATATATGTTATGAAGAAAGTGGCCTTCATTGGGATTGACACTCCAACAGTCCTCAGAAGGCTGCAAGGAGACAAAATTACAAATAGCTCCAGATTAAAAACAAGTCGAGAGTGAGATGAAATAAATTTGAGACTCGGATTGTGGTCGGAATTCTTTCTCCAAAACAAGAGATGGATCCGTACATCCAATTCAAACTACAGTAACTTGTTTGTTAAGAAGCACACCTGAGGGGAAAAAAACTGTGGTATTCTACCGATAAATTTATTACTAAACCTAACACATCACTTTACCGTCACCCTTTTGGACGAGAAGCAGAGACAACATACAGGACAGATCTCTATTAAAGCTTTGACAGAGAAGCTGACACTTCTGAGTCAAGCAGGGTTCTAGTAACTGTGTCACCTCATGATAGTAGAGGCAAAGAAGCCACAACATAAAGATGGAGAAAAAGCTAAAGAATAGAACAAAGGCCATTTTGGATTTTACTCAATAGAACGTATGGTGCCTTTCCAATCCAAACATGCATTTACTTGCATATCTCATATGGAGAACTCCATGGTTAACTACTAAGTATGCGATATAGCAGTGAATATCATGTGTCCCAAGGTGCATTTGTCCCAGGGAGAAAATAGGAGATAATATTCTCCTATGTGAGGAGCTCATGAAGGGGTATGAGAGGAGAAATATTTCCCCTCGTAGTATGATCAAGGTGGACCTTAGAAAGCTTACGACTCTGTATTATGGGGTTTTTTTGGCTAAGCTGCTTTTGTTGTCCTGGGATTTCCTCAAACCTTATGGTGGCAGTTACTTCCCCTTCGTACTCATGTGTATAAATGGAAGTTTGCAGGGCTACTTTAGGGGAGGGAAGGGATTGAGGCAAGGTGATCCCTTATCCCCTTGTTTGTTTGTCTTAGGGATAGAGCACTTGCACAGAGGTTTACTGGTTATGGCTGATTCGCCAACATTTCGTTACCATCCTAAATGTAACAGGTTGAAGATCATTGAGTTATGCTTTGCAGATGATCTGATTCTCTTTTGCCACGGTGACAGGGACTCAGTGGACTGTATTAAGAAGCAGCTCTTAGACTTTGAGAGGGTATCAGGTCTGGGAGTTAATGTTAATAAGAGCACTTTGTACGTTGCTGGATTGAAGCATTATGAGGCGCAAATGCTATTGGATTTTGCTGGTATCCCCTGTGGTTCATTTCCCATGAAGTACCTTGGCTTTCCTTTGACAACAAAGAGATTACAAATCGATCAATATAGACTTCTGTTGGATAAAATTCTCCAGAGAATATCTTCTTGGGAAGCAAGGTCAATACTTATGCTGGAAGGTATGCTTTGCTCACTTCTGTTATCATCAGTATACAGTCATATTGGTCCTTAAGTGTTCTTTTTTCCTCAAAAGGTTATTGATGAGATTGAGCCTTTGTGTGGAGCTTTTCTATGGTCTGGTGTAGCCTTGAATGGGCAAAAAGCCTTGGTTAAATGGGATGATGTTTGTCAACCAAAGAAGGCAGGTGGTTTGGGTATCAAGAGCTTGCATAGCTGGAATCTTTCCTTGATGGCGAAGAGGATATGGGCAGTAGAAAGGAAAGAAAACTCTTTGAGCATTAAATGGGTTCATGAGTATTATGTGAAAGGGAGCAGTATATGGGCTGTTGTGCTTAAGCCATCACAAAGCTGGGTATGGAGAGGTGTCTTGAAGGTTAGAGATGCTATGCTGCAGGTGTTGATGATTATAGTGGGAGGTTAATATTTACCCCTTGCTGTTCCCAGTGCAGCCAAAGGTTCGATGGTGGAAGGTGTTATGGGGTAGGGAAATTTTGCCAAAACATGGTTTCATATTTTGGCTTGCATTTAAAAATAAGCTAAGGGTTATACGTTGGATACACCAGCATGGGCTTACTGATGAGGAGACTTGCTTTCTATGTAACGAAGCAGATGAGAAGACCCAGCATATTTTCAGTATGTGTTATTACTCGCATGAGGTTCTGAAAGCTGGGTATTTGAAGTTGAGGTTTGGAAGTAGGGCACTTGAAGGCTGGTTTCATGGGTGTATTCAAGTGTGTCGAGGCAGGACTGAGTTAGCAGGGAGGGGACGAAGAGGAATGGCAGCCATGGTTTATGCTATTTGGCAAGAAAGGAATGTGAGGTTTTTTTCATAAAGGAGGTCGAGCTGCTTCTGAACATGTTGCTGATGTTATTTGATTTTCACTAGGGAGATCGTCCTGATATCTTCGTTTTATCTAGTTGATGATGTAGTAGGTGGTAGTCAGGGCTGTATTAGTTTGCTCCTTGCTTTTGAGCTGGTTTACATACTGATATGTATTGCTGAAGGTGAAAAAGCAATAAAATTTACAGGTATAGGATATAGCAGTGAGTAGCAAAGGGGGGAATACAAAAACAAAAAAGCTTTAAAGCTATGAAAAGAAATAACATACTCAGTTGCCGACTGATGTAAGAGTTTATGGAGCTGCTGAAATGCTGTCCCTGTGATAATGCTTCCGAGGAATACATTTACGAGGATGAAAAGATGATACTTTCGAGCAGTTCTTCTCTCTAAGGATGAGAATGATGTGAAACCTTCTATCTTTGACATGGTCATCAAGACTAGAGGGACTAAGAGGAGGCAAATCTTTAGTACGAGCCCAGGAAGAACACCTTGAATGAAAGCCTTTACAAATTTCCTGAATCATATTGAATTTTGGTTAGAATAGACAGGGATTACTTCCGAGCAACTTAAAAGCCGGTGTAGGGCCTTGATGGAGCAAGTCAATCAATATGCTGTGAGTGCAGCAACTTCTAATCATGTCTCCACACTCCAAAATTCGTAAACATATAAACCATTTGGAAAAATCCTGTACTCAGATTTTGAACTGTTGAGATAAAAATTCCGATTTCAGACCTTTCAAGCCTATACAGAAAGAGAATAGCATAGGCACAGCAAAGCGCATAATCTCATACTCATGACTAAGATAATTGTCCGCCTACCATCTAAGCAGTTCCTACTAGTCATCTTGATTCCATAAGCATGAAAGAAAACTACGGTCCCTCATTGTACAAATGAAACAAGGAAAGGCCAAACAAGAAAACTTCATTTGCATGCTTTGCCTGTGAAACACTGCATGCACCTCTTAAGTATCTGCGAACATCTTTAGAGGCACACTCTCTTGGATATTCAGTTCAAAGCAACACATTAGCATCCTAAGCACATGCAGCACATACCGACACAACACCACCGACAAGCTTGCTAACTCTATACAGGGATAATCGAATCATCCAAGTTCATTGGATCCTCTTTTCAACACAAAAACAAAATGAGAAAGGCAAGTGTAATTGGCATCAAGTACGATCCAAGGATGCATCAAATGCGAAAGCATCAACCTAGAGAGGATTGATACACCACATCCACGTTACATTGCACATAGATTTCCACGTGCCAAGGCATAATAGAAGACGTGGGTAATTCAAAGAAGAGAGAAGAACAGAAATAAATTACTCACTTTTGAATCATAGACTTCAGGAACGGAAAAGCCCTCTGGATCCCATCAATATTTGCTATAGATTGCACAAATGCAATGGGAACCATGAAAAAGAATACAAGGAAGAAAAAAGCCACAGCCATGAGTAGCCTTCGGATGTTCAGTTCAACATATGGTATTGCCAAATTCGCCCAGTAAACATCAGTTGGCTCAGGAGCCCATTCCATTAACCAAATAGTAGGGTCACTCGATTGCTGAGTTTGAGCACAAACAGCAGCTCCCCACCGAGATCTGAAAGAAACAAAGGCTGCGGGTAAAACGGCCTCTGGATCACACTCAACTCTTTCCCTTTCCGCGAGTTCTTGTACAAGATTTGAATATCAACCAGGAGAGGAACATGAATTCATTCGCACGATAAACTCGAGAACAGGAACATTGTCGGTTTCACTTACCGTAAACTGATCATAAGTCCCTGAAGTTCTGTAACCATCATAACTAGATAGGTAAAAAGTCCATGCTTAGAATTGAAAAGGTTCTGGGTTGACAATAAGATTTCCACATGACATTTATTCAGATAATTGGCATTCATTCACCTAGACTATATTTTCTCAAGTCACGACCACTCTTATTTGCATATCTTTTCATCTTTACAGGTGCTCAAGATATACAGATATAGGCGGCATTCCCCTTACATGTCGCCACATTTATTGACTGGGTTCTGCACATGAAACCTCCAATGTCTGACTGAAATTTCTTGTGAACCTTGAACCAATGCGATTTGTCAAACACTCAAACCACATCACTCATGGTTTATTGCGAGGAACCCCATCTGCTAAAATAGGGTTGGTGCAGTTACCTTGCCTCAATTAAATTCAGTAAGAGAGAAGAAATCAGAGCAAAAGATGACTGAAAGCTAAACAGAATTCGGATAAACACTTTTCAGTTTTTTTCTGTCACACCTTAGAGAAAATTTGTGGACCTAGAAAAGATGTAAAATAAGATTAATGAGCTGTAAAACGTTCCTCTAAAATGTGCAAAGAAGATCTACGCATACTCCCTTTGCAGTTTGCACCATCTAACATTTGACAATACGGCTTTCGTACCATAAGAGCAAGAGGAAACGGACAATTGCATGGAAGAATGAGAATGAAGCCACAGAACTCACCTGTTCACTCAGTTTCTGAATCTCTGAGGAGTAGTAGTCAATAGCATCAACCCGAGCTCCCCACAGACCACAAAAGCCTGTCTACATGGAAATACTGAGGTTAACACACTAGTGCAGTGAGGGTAACACACTAGTGCAGCGCAAGATGTAGATTGTATCAATCTAAGCACATGATGTCATTGTCTTGTAAAACTTTGAGGTATGAATCAACAAGAAAATCTAGTACAAAAATTTTGCATAGTGTGCTTGATGGAAAATACCTTCGTAGTTGGCCTTATGGCAGGATAGCGCTCATACTTATTTTCATAATAAGTAAGCCAATTTTTTGATCTCTTCTTCTTGTCAACTAGCTTTGCAAGCTTGTTTGCATTGTAGACAACCTGAATTCATGAAAAACGATGCCAGGGGCAGAAACTATGCTAATAAGATGAAGAATGCAGCCCCTCTAAGTGGAACTTCTAGCATAAAGAACACTACATTCTCTATTAGTACAACACTTAAGTCAGTTTTCCTACTTGAACCGAAAAACTTACACATAAATACCTATTGAGAACTGATTCTTAAATCAATATATAAAAAGAGATGCTATTCATATGGTGGCTTTGTGTATATGCTAAGAAGGAAAAATCAAAAGTATTCAGGGAGAGGGGCCCTTGGATGAGAATTGAAGAAGTTGGCAGCCGTATTGTTCGACAAAAATATGAAAACATGCATTGCACATGTGCGAAGGGAATTCGGCAGTCTTATTTTTCCTTCTTGTTCTCACTAGAGCTTGGGCTTATAAATAGGCCTATATGATTAGCAAGGAAGACACAAGAGCCACACAAAGAGAGCAAGGTAGAGGCGATTATTTACCTCAGTTAGAGAATTTAGGAATAACCACGGGTTTATGTTTGAATATTGTCTCACTACGATTCCAATAATATTTAAAAATTGATCTATATATAATATTATTTTTTTAGATAGGTATGAGTTACGAGCGTCACAATATTAGTGAGTTGAGGGATAAATTCTTTTGTAACAATATTCACCTGGATAGTGAAAATACTTGTCGGATTGTCCATGGACATAACTCCGAGAGAGGGGTGAACCACGTAAATCTTTGTGTCGTGATGTCAATTTATTTTCTACCATTTGTACCACTTACTTTTCTAACATTACTTGTATCAAGTCCTGGGGATCGGGTCTGCCTAGTAAGTTGGACAAGTAACGTAAAAAAGTAAATTGATACGACGAGATAAAGATTTACGTGGTTCATTCCGCTCTTGGAGTTACGTCCACAAGCAATCCGAGAAGTATTTCCACTATCTAGGTGATTATTGTTTAAGAAGATTTATCTCTTCAATAATTTTGTGACAGTCGTAGCTCATACCTATCCAAAAATAATACTATAATATCTAGGACAACACCTGTATACTATTGTAATCGGGAACTTTATAGTGAGAAAATAACACAAACACAAACTCGGGACAACCTCGATGGCTGTCTTTGCACTCTGCCTCTTCTGATTATCATCACCCCCAAATGCTCCCTTTTATAGATAAAGTAGCGTCAATGAGAACACAAAACCTTTCGTCTATGATTGTGGTGCCGTCCTCGTGCTGAATTTACAGTCCAAAAATTTGGATATTTCTCCGTCCATTCACTTTTAAGAAATCAGCAAAAAGAGTCATTTCTCCACAAAGTCTTAGACCACACGGACCGCATGGACCACATCATTGCTAGCCTTTGTCATGTTCTTGCTCAAATCAACTAAAGAAAACACAAAAGGCCAAATACACTACATTCTTATGTAGCAAAGCCTCAATTTATTGATTTCAACAATTATCAATCCAAGCAAATCTCTACCTTGATTTTGAAATCAATTCCCTTGTCGATTGCTTTTACCCGAGGGATCACCTTCACCTAAGACATGGAGATGTTGGACTACCTTCACCTAAGAACCGTCACATCATTTCCTTTAAAGCGAACCTTCCATGTTGCTCCACCTGAAATGCACCCTTGATCAAATAACTGTTTTATTACCCCCGCACTTGTCACCATGTTGTCGATCATCGTGAATCCTATCAACTTATATAAGTTGTCAGCTCGAGCTCCTTTCATCAACACAAGCGGGACCTTGGTAATATTCATGCGTCTACCTTCACCAATGAAGCGACATCCCCTTGAGTCCAACCTAGATAATGAGATCAGAGTTTTCTGATTGTTGGTACGTGCATCACATTCCCTAAAGTTCTCACGATCCCATCATGCATCATTTCACAAACAGTGGCTACTCCCATCACCTTAGAGGTTGCGTTATTACCCATCACACTCTTCTTATCACATCGTTCATAGGATGAGAACCATGAACACATGTGATTAGTAGCATCACTGTCAAGAATCCAATCTCCATGAGAATCTGAGCTCCTATCAGCTACATATTCCTCATTGTTATTAACGGTTACAACCATGGACTCGTTTTCTCCTTCGTGAATGTTGCTTGTGGACTCTTAAATTAATTTTCAAGAAATTCAATCTCTAAACCATGATCAAGTAGTGAATTTCTCTAATCCATATTCAAATGGAATGATCATTTAATCCATTTTCAAGTGGCAAATCATCGATTGTCAAGTGGAAGCATTTTATCAAACACACATATATTTTTTTGAACTATGTGAAGACCTGATCTTGACAAATCCAGTACGCAAGTAACCTTTTAGGTTTTGGTCGCTTTTAACACTATGCTTTTTTGCGTTGTCTAACCTATTTTTCAGGACAACTATCATATTGAGCAAGTAGAGACCGCTCCTACGGAGGTTATGGGTGCAAGCCGTCCGAGACGAGCTTCCCATAACTTAACCTAACTCCCGAATCCAGAACCTCTATCCGCAGATCAAGTCCTTATCCATTCTCTTCCTAGTTGAGGATTAATTAGGTGATGACTCCAAAAGCCGAACTATTCTGACGGTGCGCAACCCCTTTTGCGACCAAGACTCGTCTGGCCGTTTCCACACTTGTACCAAGCTAAATCTTGCGTAAATCAAATTATTCTGAAACGGAGGCTCTATTAGAACAAGATGAAAGACGACACTAAGATCTCGGATCTTTTTAACGAGTTCGATGATGAGATTAGTCAATTGGAGAGCAATGGTGTTTAGCTAGAAGAAGAGGACAAGGGGTGACTTTGTTGTGTACTTTACCCGACAGTTACGATAACTTAGCCATGACATTGAGTTGCTCCAAGGAAGATAAACTGAAGTTAGATGATGTGATAGTCACATTAATGAGTATTGAACTTCGAAGGAAATCGTCCTTCGAACGTTATGACGAAGCTTTCTCTCTTCGAGGGTGGCCGGGGAAAAGTCATCATCGAGAGGCCATTAGAAAAGTTAGAGCGGTGAACATGAATATTGATGTTATAGTAGGAAAGAGCATATCAAAAGAACTATCACGTTGTTAAAGCTAAAGACCTTAGTTCCGCATAGTGTTGTAAAATTTGGTTTATTCGGCCGAATATTCGCACGTTTAAACCCATTAGAGACAAAAACGAAGAGAATTCTCGACCTCTAAGGTTGAGTAAGTTGGCTCGGTGTGCATAAAGATGCATGATGGGGCTGGGAGAACTTTAAAGAATATGAAACACGTTCCAGAGCTACGAAAGAATCCAATCTTATTATCGAGATTGAACTCAAAGGGATTCTAATTCTGCGGTCAAGATAGAATGATAAAGGTTATTAGGGATACACTCGTGTTTATAAAAGAGCCGCGCGACGACAACTTATTTTAGTTGCGAGAATCCACAGTGGTCGGAGCATGATGATGATAGCATGGGTAAGAAAACAGTTATCCGGTTAAGGATGCGATTCAGGTAGAGCTATAATGAAGGTTTATTTTAAAGGTAACGACGCAACGATTCTAAAGGAGACAGATGGAAGTAGTCCAATACCTTCATGTCTCGTGCGAAGATGATTCTTCAGGTGGAGACAATCGATAATGGATTAATTTCAAAATCAAGGTGGCGATTTTTTAGGAGTTGATTATTAAATTAATATGTAAAAGGAGATGCTATTCATATGGTGGCTTGGTATGTATGCTAAGGAAAAATAAAGGGATCATGAAGAGGGGCCCTTGGATAAGAATTGAAGAAGTTGGCAGTTGTGTTGCTTGACAATAATATGAAACATGCATTGCACATACGGGAAGGGAATCTGAGTCGTTGGAGATGGATTACACAACCAATCAGGAAGTTATGAGCTCAGGTACGTGCCCTGAAAATGTCGTTATTCATCTCTACTACGGAGGAGACTAAAGCACGGCACCTAGAGGCGCAACACTTGACTGGTCGGTATAAGATGACTTATCTAAACCTTAAGTGTATATGAATCCCTTCAATTCATAAAGAATTGCATTCCTTTCCTGAAGAACGATCCCAGAGCGTGGAAAACTACATGTCCAGATCTGGTGATCTCTTACGTCTACAAAGATACCACCACAAATCGTTAGAAGTATCAAACGATTAAGACATATGAGGTATTGAGAGAAATTCTTCAGGAATACATGAAAAACGAAACAAATCCAATATTCTTAATTAGTGGATATGAATTAACTTAAGATCGTTGAAAATTATTGTAGTATTTCATTAGATTATGTGTTGTCTCTTATCTTATCAATGTCCTAACATCTGTAAGAAAAGTGTTATGTTTAAGGTATTTGCAATGAATAAAAAGTATGTTTATTTTAATTATATCAATGTCATCATCTATGTTAGATTAATATGTCAAAATTCTAACACAATTTTAGCCAAATTAGCGCAAAACTAGGGCAAATGGAGCAAAATGGGGGGCAAAAAAAAAAAAAAAAGGCTAAAGGCCCCTACGCCTTCAAGCAACATAAAGGCACCCTACGTCTTCTCATAGAAAGACGCAAGGCGCCTCTTCTCTCTAGCCAATGAAAAAGGTCTAGTTTCGGAATAAACTTCTTTGTTATCCTACTTTTGGAATTTTGTTTATGAAAAACCCTATTTAAGAAAAAAATCCGCTACGAGTGCCACAATATTTGTAAATTGAGGCATAAATTCTCTTTTAACAAAAGTTCATCTCGATAGTAGAACTACTTGTCAATTATCTGTGGATGTAACCCAAGAAACGAAACGAATCTCGTAAATCTCTGTGTCGTAGTTCCTATTTTACTTTCTTCCATTTGTCCCAGTTACTATTCAAATGCTACTTGCACCAAGTCCTGAAAATCGAGCCCGGCTATTTCAAGTTTATAGAATTATGATGTCAGTTTTATTAAACGACAAAAAAGAAGTGCAATGTTTGATTGATTGATTTTGTGGATATATCTTCAGAAAACCCTCACGAGATCTTACTTGCCCAATAGGGTGATCTAGGGTTTTAAAGGACTTTGCATATGCTGAATGCAATTGTGGCTCCTTACGACAGTGGCATTTTAAATTCAATTTGTTCTTTTTGTTTTGCTCGAGACGAACAAAATATAAATGTGGGGTGTGATAAGTGATATTTATATCACTTATTTACATTGTTTGAAGTGAACTTTGGGCGTGTTTTTAGTTACTTTATTGTTTTATTTTGTTTTTAGTGTGTTTGAGTATGTTTGCAAGTTTTTATGTTATATTTGTAAAAATAAGTTACTTATTCGTTCAAGCATTGTTTTTGTTGATGTTGGTTATTTTTTCTGTTTAATGTGGTTGTTTTGAAAATGTTGAAGGGAGAAAAGAGAAATCGATCATTGGAAGTAGAAACAAAGTTGATATGTATATATTTTCTCAAATAACACCCCATCAAAGGGAAAAAGGAGAAATCCGTTGTTCGAGGCAAAAACGGAGTATATGTATTTACTCGGAGAAACACGTACATCATGGAAATGAGAAGAAAGAAATCCGTTGTATATAAAAAATACAAAAAAAAAAAAAAAAAAAGAACAAAAGAAATCTATCATTGTAGCTAGGAGAAATAGAGTTGAAATTGTATCTGCTAAGAGATATTATCCCACCATTAAATGGAGAAAAGAGAGATGAAGAAAGAAAAGAGAGATGGATGGAGAAGAGAGATATGATGAAGCATAGATAGGAGAGAGATGTGAGAGAGAGAAAGATTATTCGAGGATTGAATAGCGCAGCTGAGCAACAATGAGATAGAGATTGTTTATACATATAGATCAGTGAGTGTGTATATGAAAATGGAGATGGGTTGAGGGTTTTAGCCTGCTAGCTAGGGAAAGCGATCCTCAGCCATTGGATCACTACTAGAGCTGCCTGCTTGGAAAAAAGATCCTAAGCCCTCGGATCAAATCAAGCTGCCTTAATTGTCACGTCAGTATGTACATACTTTTCCACCAAGTTGAACTGTTTGAACAACCTTTCTCTTCGGCCTTTGATAAGATAAAACGGTCGAGAATAAATTGTTGAAAACAGAGATGTGTATGCTTTCCTTGAACGTACGGCAAAGGGTGCTGCAAGAATCAAACAACAGAGGATTCAACTGTTGTGCTGGGCGGAAACGGTCCCCTCTTCGCATTAATTGCTCCCCTTCTTTTTAATATAAACCTACCTCGTTAATATTGGAATATTTGAAACAACTTGGATATGGCCATTAATTCATGAGGTATATATTAGAAACAACTTAGATATTGTAGATGATTTTTTCGACGTCTTCTTTCTGCCAAACTTGTGAATTACATCAAATAAAGTACTGTGTGCAAAGTTATGTATAGTTTCGTACAAGATGTTTTTCATTTCCATAAAATCATGCCAATTGATATTTTGATTTTTAACTTGGTAATTCTCCCTCCTTTGTGTCTTATCATTGGCTTAATAATATGATGATATATTTTTCTGATATTTTTGTGTATAATAATGACCATAATCTTCCTACTTTTGTATTATTGCTAGAATGTAACAATGAGGACAAAGTGATCATCATGGACCTTTATTGCCTTTGGCTTCAATCATGCATTGTCTTTGATTGATGAGGGGCCTTTGATTTCAATCTTGTCCTTGATCATCAATGAGATGTGTGCTTATTTGTTTGATTAAAGGGAAATCGGATCGTCGGAAGCCAAAATATATCAAAAAATATTATTTTTAATAAGAATAGAATATTGCACTCATATTTTACAAAACAACCACGCTCTAATGTGTTTAGCACTCACAAATTACATCATATTTTTATTTGGACATACTCTAGACACACAACACTAGTATTTAAGTGTCTAGCACTTATTCCCACTAGGATTGCTCTACTTGAGCTTTGTTGTGGGATGAGGAACAAGAGAACATAGATGGCATATTTATAACAATTTCTCGGTTGTTATTATGTAACCAATGTGCCGACAAGGAACAACACATGTGTAACATATAAAAGCACAAAACACGTGGACAGTGGGGTAGAGGAAGAAGAGAGAGGGGGAGCTTAACCGGTGATTTTAACAAAGAGAGGACATGTATTATTTTGAAGTATAGAGAACTTTTTGCATTGTCTTTTCTTTTCCTCATTTTCTCATCTTCTTTTTCTTCTCCTTACTTTTTGTAGGAACTCTAAGCAACCAAGGAGTAAAGAGCAAGAGAAATGGAAGGAATGCCCAAATGCATTAAATGTATAGTGTCACAAGTCCATAAAAACACAATAGTAAAACAATATATGAAATTGAGGGTGTTATTGTCTTAATCACATGAGACCGAGCACACGTGGGATGAAGTCGCAATTTAAACAGTGCAACAAACTTCATTTCATACATGACTATAGTGCATATTAAAGTGTTGGAGTTTGGGGGCAAGAGCAGGGAATAGAGCGTTGAGGTATGTAAGTTGAGTAGTTACCCATGTCGATAGTGGAGAAAAAAAAAATTAACTTATATATGTGAACAACCCATAACCTACTAGCCTAAACTTTTAGGATAAAGGTGCCCAAGTTCACATATTTATGTCATCCAGGCCTAGCTTAGGTGTTGCACTCTCCTCTTTGGTTCTTCCCTTAAATCCCTACAATTGGTATCAGAGCTCATGGTTCGTTGGATCGACTGATATAGGTCCAAGTGCTCATGAAACAGTAAGGTCCGTTATTGTGTTCGACGCTCCGCAACAAGAGAGGAAGGTCAATAAGACCTCAAGTGTGGTTAGGGCTGGGCACTACATGGACTAGACGGAAAAACCGATACCTCTAGGCCCTTAAGAGGATTAGTGAAAAATTCTGCAACTCCTACCATGATGAAAAAATTCACAAAGAAGTATGGTGAAAACATGATTTACATAATCGACCAATTCACCGATTAATCGGCCGAATCGGATCGATTTTTGCATCATCCGGTCCGATTCACATCGATTTTTGGTAATATACCTTGAATCGGACCGAACCAGACTGAATCAGCCTGAATCGGCATTGAATCGTCCGATGTTTTGTTCCTTTGCATTTTTTGTGTTCCCATGTGCTTCAAGTGGTATTCCTGTAGATGGTGTCATCGACTTCAAAATGTTTTGAATCATTGTAATCTATGCCTAAGGACCTAAGTCACCTAACCCACTAACTTTGTCCATGTATGCGTCCCCTGATTTTGTCCATACATACTTCCCTTGCATATAAAAATAGGCAAGTTTTAGCTTTTTTTTCCAAAATATTAGAACTTAACATTTATGTTTGATTAATGAGATGCTTCTGTTAAAAATTTAAATTTGTACGTCAGATGGCTCAATGAGAAAGGGATAACATCGGGCCAGAACCGGATCCAAGATGGGCTCATTGTACAATGAGAGAGAATAATAGAATGAAAACTAAATATAGTTATTGTGGAAAACATATGACTGGGGGTGTCTATCAAATAAAGTTTCACTTAGCTGGTATTCCTGGAGAAGTCGAAAAATGCTTAAAAGTTCCTACTGAAGTGAGACAAGAATTTAGGGCTTTGATTAGTCAAAAGATGAAAACTAAGAAGAAGAAACAGGCTAAGAAAAGGTCTGTTGATGATGAACTTACACAAAAACATAAAGGATTTTATATTGATGAGGAGCTCCCTGATCCGGACGTGGATGAGGACGAGGACGAAGAAAATATGCAAGTGAAGAGAGCTTTCAAAGCAAGCAAACAACAATTTGAAGACGAATAAAGAGGGAGATTCGAAGTTTCTGGTCCTTCCATCAGGAAAGACTGACCTTCAAGAATAACTCGATCGACAAGTATGAGGGGCACTAGTTCTACTGGTTGTACTGCATTCGGTAAGCCATATTTTTATTTGAGTATTGCATTAGTTCTATTATATTATGATATTATGAAATTCACAAACTTGAGCATATCTAATACATGTTAGCATATTTCTTCTTTGGGGGTAGAAATGTTCGTTCTTCTTCTATCCCATATGCCGATCTAGTATATTCAGAAAACAAGGGAGCACACAAAATAAGATCAAAACAACGATAACAAAAGGCATGAAGGAGGCGAAGAAGAAGATATCAAAAGCAATTGCCAAGTTCTTCTATTTTAGTCATATTCCATTTCATGTGGCGGAGAGCCATATTATAGGAATATGGTAGAAACAATTGCAGATTGCGGCTCTGGAATTCCTCCCCTAAGGCAACGATACATTGGAGGAAGTTTACTCGACGAAGAGGTAGAGGAGCAGAAGACCTATATTGAAAATTTTCGTAAATTCTGGGATGAGTATGGTTGTACATTGATGTGCGATGGATGGACTACCCAAAATAAAAGGCATATCATCAATTTTTGGGTGTATACCACAGCTGGAACTGTGTTCATCCGGTCCATAGATGCTAGTGATACCATTCAATCAGCATCTTATATATGCGAGCAAATGGAGAGTATTATTGACCATATCGGAGCTGAGAGGATCGTTCAGATGATTTATTAAAACTAAGAGGTTATAGCATACTTTTTTTCATATGTAAATCTATACTAACTGTGAAGAATAATTATGATATGCAGGTAATTATTGATAACGGAGCATAACTTTAAAACGGCAAGAAAATTGTTGTGAAAAGAGGGAGAAGATCTTTTGGACTCCTTGTACGGCTCATAGTATAGATCTTATGCTAGAAAACATTGCCAAGGATGATGGAGTTAAGATTACTATCAAGAAGACGCAATGACTAACTCGATTTATATACAATCATGGAGCAATCTTGAGCTTGGCGAGAGCTGAGACAGATGGCAAGGAGCTATTAAGGCCGGCAATTAGTAGGTTTGCCACACATTTTCTATCAATACAATCTGTATTCCAGCAAAAAGACGCATTGAGAAGGATGGTGACATCTGAAAGCTGGATCGATACTGTCAGCAGGTATAAATCAAATTCTTTGATTCATCTTTAAAAAAATTACGAAATAAGTAATATTTTTATTATTGAACAAATGAGACATTGCAATAGGTTGACTCCTCGGAGATGGATTGTGAGAGAACTTGAATCGCTAGGGAAATCATTAGAATGAAAATAGATTTTATCAAAAGAAAAAGGATATTGGAAAAATCAGTTTTCATAGGTGATTTTTTTATATGAATCAATTTTGATTGGATCAATGTATTATCGATGGTAATCCATGTTATGTTCAAGTCTACTGGTTGAATAACAGGTGAATTTTATTTTTTTACAGTAAATATCATTTAAAGTTTTCATATTTTTTATTTTTTTTGAAAAGATTGAAGTTTCCATAATTGATAATTTGAAAAAATCCAACTTATCAAAGCTCACTATACTCATGGAAAGTTTATCATATATCTTATCATTATTTATGGAAATAACTAAGTTACTGAAATCTACCTAAACCTTGTTTTATTCGTCATCGTTTTATTTCACCAATTTACCTCAACGCAATCCAAGCCACTCATCACCCTCATCCAACTACCCACATTCCGCCACGTCATCACCAAAACCCTTTAAAAACCCACTCGCTTTTTCCTATAAATAATTATGAAATTAATCTCTCAAGAAACCACAACAAAATCAAAATTTCCTCACAGCACAATCTCTCTTTGCTCTTACGTCATCATCATGACGGAACCCCAAAAAGACTCTTTCCTCGCGGCCGCAGACTCCACCGCTAACGACACCTATGCTTTAGACGTCGTGACAACAATGATGACGTCGTCAGCATTACCTTACCAGGATGATCATGTTCATGTTGAGGTGCCATCGATGTCACAGGCGTTGGTGGGAGCGGCGAAGAGGAAGAGGGGAAGGCCTGAGAAGTATAACTCGCCCGAGGAGCTCCAGGCAGCGAGGAAAGCGTACTATAAAAATAATGCCAAGAAGGAGAATACAACGGAGTATAGTAGTAATAATGTGGATGAGAATAGGAAGAAGAAGAAAAGAGGAAGGCCTAAGAAAAGTGACGAAGAGGCTGAAGTGGCTGCGGTGAGGGCTGCGTTGGCAAGGAGTAATAAATACTGTGAGAATTATGCAGAACGGACAGGAGCAGTTTTTTGCAAACGGCGTCACGCCCTTGACTGATGTGTCCATGTTTCACCATATGGGTCAGCGAGGTTTGTTTCTTGTTTCTTGTTACTT